>JAJLWO010000110.1:0-44887 GCA_030570775.1 Ogataea pignaliae | reverse complement strand
GGCGGAACCACTTTAAATAGATTTAAAAAAAAAAAAAAAAAAAAAAAAAAAAAAATCGATGCGTCGAAATCAGCTAATCTGCCGTTGGAGATCTGGTTTGTGGTTAATGGAAAGACCAACAAACACAACAGACAAACCTCAACCACTCTTCAAGATGGAGGGCAGGTATCAATACAACAGATGTCAGAGGTTGCAACTGTTATCAGCAACAAGTCCGAGACGTGTTTGTTTTTCAAGTATCAATATCCATTCTTCCCAATCGCACACAGGCTTGAACCTCGTTCCCAATCAACCATTCTCCCAGCGCCCGAGCTAGCATCATGTTCAATCAAGCGAACAACCCCAGGCTCCGGCCAAAAGAGCACTCCGCTGCCCCATTACCACCTTTACAACACAGGATATCCAGAAGATCTATCTCCAAACACATTCAGCCCAACATTCCAACCATTGATAGTGTTGGTCATAAAGCCGACCTGCGTAATAAGGCCGAACCAATCGGTAACCTTGAAAAATTGAAGTCGATACTCAATCCTGAATGGGAAGTTGATTATCTGGACGAGACTAGCGATGATTCATCGGATGGATTGGACCACTTACTAGATACACTCAAGACTACGGACAATGTCGGAACATTGCAAGAGTTGAGATATCTTGAGACCCTCAATGCCAAGCTGGAAAGCTTGGATTATGAGAGGAAACTTGACAAATTTTCCAACTACCAAAAAGTTATCAAAGACTCCAGAATATTTCTGAAACCATTGTTTGACTATCTTCTAAATTTTGAACAAAATCTAAACAAGCTATCGTTGGAGATGGAGTTCTTACAAAACAGATCCAACCAGTTGAATGTTGAAATAAAGGACAAGCAGCAAATTGATTCGAAACTGACGCCTATAATCAACGATTTGATAATTCCACCAGAAGTGATGATGTCAATTATGAACGAAGATATTGATGGCGACTGGATAGAGAACTTGAGGTTTATAATTGAAAAGAAAGAGATATACTCAAAGTACGAAAAGGAAAATAACGTTCAAAGCTTGCACGAGCTGAAAAGGCTATTGGAGATAATGGAACTGAAAGCAATTGAAAGGATAAGGGATTACATGGTAGCACAAATAAAAGCATTGAGAAGGTCCAACACATCATCCCAAGTGGTACAAAAGCAGATGCTAGGCGCGAAGGAAGCCTATGGATTCCTCAAAGAGAGTCACCCAAAGCTAGCCATTGAGCTCCGGCAGGCATACTGTCATACAATGAGATGGTACTACTATCAAAATTTTGTCAAGTATCTTTCTTCCTTAGAAAAATTGAAACTTCATAGGGTTGACAAAAACGTTCTTTTGGGATCGTTGGATGAGGAGGCCAATAGCACCGGCTCTGCAGCATCCTCATTCTTTGGAATTAGTTCCACGCATCATTACAATACAGAACTAACCTTGAACGAATACTTAATCACATTGACGAAACGATTAGACGTGATGATGCAACAGGACGAAACAGTCATGATTGCTCAAATAGCGGAGACAAACAAGACCAAATACTGGCTAGAAAATGCCTTCAAGAATTTCAACCAAGCATTGATGGATAACTCATCGATTGAATACTTGTTCTTGAATGAATTTTTCACCTTGACCAAATCTGAAGAAATCTTAGAGGTAACTAAAATTATATTTAGTCCCGTTTACCAGTTGGGTTACTCATACACCAAATTCCTCATTGAAGGCTCGTACGATTTGTTTGGTGTTCTAATGGCCATCAGACTATCCCAGGCGATGGAGTACGAGCTGCAACATAGGCGAATTCCGGTGATGGAGGATTATCTCAACCTTCAACTCATCATTCTTTGGCCCAAGTTCCAAAAAATGGTTGACTTGAATTGCTTATCGCTGAAGACAAACATCTCATCGTCAGCGCTGATCAAATCGATCAATAAGAATCTCATGATTCCTTTAAACTTGACACAGAATTTCGGTATGGTCTTGATGACTCTATTGCAGCTATCCAACAATCTAACTTTTGAGCTTGAAACCTCGGAACCGTTGACTAACTCTATAACTAGGCTCAGAAACGAGTTTGAGAGTTGCTTGAACAAGTTAAGTCTACACTTGGAGAAGAAAAAGAGAGAGATATTCTTGTACAACAACTTTTCATTGGTGCGTACCATACTGGGGGAGGTTGATGAGGATAATAAGTTGGGCCAGGTGGAGAAAGATCATTTCAAGAAACTGATCGATGCCTATGGTGTTAGCTAGTTCGGGAACTTCAATTGGGTTTACTTGGACTTATAGAGAAACTGTAACTGTATAGCACTGAGAGAAAGAAAAAGTATATTTAGAAAAGCTCCTACTGCTTTGGAAATACGTGACGCCGATATTATCTTACCGTGCTCAATAATTTACTAGTACCGTAGTAATAGTGTCTCTGAATATGCTGCTAAATATTTCGATGGTTGAAACGCTTTCAAGGTGACTAGTGCTCCTTCTTTTCTCTAAAGGTCATTACTTTGTTAATTGCAACATTACGGGAAGTTGAAGTAATTTGACCTATGGTAGACAGGGCAGTGCAGGGTTCAATGAATCCCTAGAAAATATAGCCAGGTTGCAGACGAAGGTGACGATGAAGCCGATCACCTACTTTACGACGGTTCTTAACACTTGAAAGGATCACTGCCGTCCAATCTTGAACGACAAAGCTGAATGCTTAATCTAGAATTGACCTCTACAGCAAAAGCTTGACAGACTTTTGCGGCATGACTGACCATGATGATTCCGGGAGGGATAGACTCAGCGATTTGACGAGTTCCCTCATGGAGCTCAACATCAGAGTTGGTTCGAACAATAACAACAGTAAGAACAGCAATCTATCAAAGACGCCTGATCGTGTCATACAAGAGGAGGAGGAGGAGAAAGAGGAGAAAGAGGAGAAAGATGAAGAGTTAGAAGGAGTGGCAAAAGCGTTACAAAAGAGAACAGACGGATTAGAAGAGGGAACAATTCCGCAAGCTTTACAGAAGACCAAGATCACCCTTAACCAATCGATTCTTCTGGCAAAATTACCACCGAAGACAACTAGTACGATCCTTTTGATATCCAAGCCTGATCAATTGAAGGTTCAAATACGGTTCAAGTCAATTGGATCTATAAATCAGATCAAACCAACGGTTTTCAAGATCAAAAGAAGCTCGAAATTCGACTCTATCCTGAGATTTTTGGAAATTAAGCTCTATGGCAATTCTTCGGGGGCCACGCGAGGAGGAAAGATCTATTGCTATTTGAATAATTCCATTTCTCCCAACCCAGATGAAGAAGTTGGGAACTTATACGACATTTTTAGGGTTGGAGACGAGCTGATCGTCAGTTATTGTAACGTTGTTGCTTTTGGATGAAGCCCACCATAAGAACGGCACCAGCGTGATATTTCTGCCACAGCCTTATTCAAGCTGGCACTTGAGAGGCGTCAAACTAATCCTGACTTGAGGTGGTATACGATTTATAATAAGCCACCAATGTAGTAATATTAGTCATGAAAAAGTATGTATAAGAAGGGATAGGGTATGTGAGTGACAAAAAAAGGGGGCACGAGCCAAACTATCAAACCGTCAACACAACGATGAGTGATTAGGCACAATAAAAGACTAACAGATTGTAGAAGGAAGAAATTTCGGGCAACAAAAATAAGGTGGCGCTATATATCAACTGAAAAATAAGCAATCAGGGTGAAATCAAAACACCAGGGGGGAGAAAAAACAAGAGAGACTAGGCTCCCAAGAGCAGCCGTTAAGTGCAAAAGTAACATAGGTAAGAAGGGAAGAAGAAACGAAACTGTAAACGGAACAGTTGCGTCATTCAATTCTTGTCAGAACCATCCCAAAACCAACCTTTCTTGCGCTGTTCATTTAGAGGATAGCTCTTAACGTTTTCATCGAAACTCTTTCTATTTCCGCTTTGGTCCAAAATTTCCTTGACTTCCTTGAGATCGCTGGAACCATCCTCATAAAGCTTGCTGATTGTGACGAGCCTTTCGACCTCGCCATTCTCCAAGGTTCTAATCTGTGTAGAAGATGAAGTACCCGTAACTCTCTTACCATCTGTGGAAGAGCTATTGCTCAATGTTAGATTGTTAGTATCAATACCATTAGCATCCTTACCGGTGGAACCTTCATTGTTCAAAAACTTCCACTTGGACTTCTGCTCCTCTTTGAATTGTTTCCACTCCTTGGCTCTCTTTTCCCTAATGTTTGCCCTCATTTTAAGTTTCCAATCCATGTAGTCGTTAAAATTTGAAAAGAAGAGGCCATTCTTATGATTGGAATCATTCTCAACATCCTCCTTGCTCAAAGCTTTATCCCTAAACTCGTCTGGAATCTTTGCATTAGGGAACAAGCATCTCCAGTAACCTGCAGTGTCCCAGGCGGACAAACCTTCGACGTCCTTACAAGTCTGATATAGTTTTGGAGAAGGTAATGGGTACGACCAAATACCATATGGTGTCACCTTAGAGTTTGGCCTGTGTCTAAGATGAC
Source organism: Ogataea pignaliae (assembly GCA_030570775.1). Classification (NCBI taxonomy): domain Eukaryota; kingdom Fungi; phylum Ascomycota; class Pichiomycetes; order Pichiales; family Pichiaceae; genus Ogataea; species Ogataea pignaliae. The sequence goes on along the minus strand of JAJLWO010000110.1, from coordinate 40,362 downwards.
GGAACGGACCACCAAAGGTAAAACCATTGTCGAAGGAACCGTAACTCTCATTATCGTCGTTGAAACCATCTCCCGAACAAGCACGTCTGCATAGACCCAAATCCGAGAAAAATCCACTGCTGCTGTCAGCTAGCGAACCTGTGTTGTTGACCACGGCACGGTAAAGGCTGGATGCGGATGGAAACTCTTCAGAATCCATCAATTTTTGAGACCAGTCAAGAATGCTGGAAATGGAAGTGGCGGTGAGGTCATTCGTAGCCGTAATTAGAGACTTGATTGAATTGTCAATATCAGATTTTGTGATTGCATCGGGGTAGTTATCAATGTTGTTGCTATTAGTGACTGATGATGATTCAATTGGTGTATCCTGATCCGTGGATGAGGATTTCGGATCCTTGTCTGATGATGGATTGTAAATGCCCATGTTTGATTGAATTGATCGCTTAGACTGACTATAGTTTCCGTCTACTGAGTTCTTTGTGATATTCTCTGACGGTTCTCCCAGGTAACTCTCTCCTTATACAATTTGAATATATATGGATAAGCGATCGACCCTATCGGTGGCGATGAGCTCTCCCTCTGCACTCTTTAGAAGAAATTCGGGATTTGCTCTTTCTAGAAGGGCGGAGAAAAGCTAGCGGCGCCGTAGGGCACAGCCTTGTTCCCTTCAGTACTCTTCCTTTAACTCCCCAGCTGGACACTCTTAGGGCCGTTGTTCAATTTATATGAAACCAAAAATTAAATAACAAAACAAAGAAAGGGAAAACAGTCTGTCTCAACTACTCTATCATATATATCTCATACACGCGTTCTTCAAATTTCCTTCTTTTCCTCAATAACAACAGCAGCAGCAGCAGCAACCTTGTCATCATCCTCATCCCTATTGGCGATGTCAGCAGCCTTGAAATCCATGAAAAAGTACTTCAAACCAACTTCGATCAACCAACTTAATGCAAGATCTAAGATCATAGTAATGGTCAACTTGAACTTGAAAACGGTAGTCATTGGCACAAACTGCATAGCTTGGTTCAATTCAGGCATGAACTCTGTAGAACCTGAGAAACACAAGAAAGTCACACCGAGTAATCCATAGTACATACCTCTGTTATCCTTGATGGATTCCCTGAATGGTGGACCTTGGTAGTTGATCGCAAATGTGGAAACCTGTTGGGAAAGTTGGATTAGGAACATGGCTGTGTTCAATAACGATGGTGAGAACTCCTTTTCCAAATCAATCTGAGGTTCCCTTGGTTCGAGAATATAGGTTTCTCTTGTGATGTAGATTAGTGATGTCAAGTGAACGGCAAACTGGCCAAGAATTGAACCCATGATGTAGATGTTGAAAATACCTGGTTGTGGTCTCTCCTTTGACAACTTGTCCAAAGATTTACCTCTCGAGATGGAGAGGAAACACACAGAAAGTAGTAAACCAGAAACTGTTGCCTGACCATCACCAAACTTGATACCGGCAAGGTATAACACAGACAAGGAATATGCAGAAACCAAACAGTTCAAAGCCAAGATTTTGTACATTTGAATGGTTGACACAAGAGCACATCTACCCTGTCTAATGATATGAATGACAGCGGAAACATTGGCCAACTTTGAAGTGAATGGAGCAGCAACAGAGGCATCACCTAGTTTCAACGTTGGTGCTTCCTCTTCTTCTTCCATATCTTGCATACCAGCAATCAAACTCTGGGCAAATCCACCAGCCTTCTTACCACTGTTTTGGGAAGTTGTAGCCTCTGTAGTTGTGGTGGTGGCAGCAGCAGCAGCAGTAGAATTGGCAATATCAACAGCCTTTCTCATTTCATCAGTGATTGTCCTACCGTGTTTCTCCATGGCAACCAAGTAGTTAGGATTGGTTGGTCCTGGAGGGTACAAGTGAGCCAAGATTGGTGGAACCTTTGGAGTAGGTTGTCCCCAACTCTTCATCATTTCACACTGCTTGGCATATATCTTTTGTGCGGCTTCAATCTTCTTCTTCTCCTGTAGTTGCTTCAACGTGTCAACGGTACCGTTCAACAAGGCAACACCAATATGGGCCTGTTTCAACGCACCGACATCGTTGGTACCATCACCACACATCAAGGTCCTGTAACCAAGATCCTTGTATGAGTTCAGAATGAATTCTTTCTGGGTTGGTGAAACTCTGGAGTAGATCCAAGTGTGCCTGATCAAAGTTGACAACTGTCTGTGCTCCATCAGTTTGGAAAGGGCATAACCGGTAATGCAAATGTCGTTCTTAGTCAAGAAATGTTCATCAAAGTCCTGTGTTGGATTGAACGGAATCAGTCTAGTCTCGTTAATGTTTCGCCACATTAGTTCAGAATCACCAGGCTGGTTCTTTTCAGGTATGTCCAAGATCAAGACATCCTTGGTGACAATTTCAACCTCTTTGGCAACGTGACAGGCAGTTAGTGGGTTATCACCAGTGATCATGACACATCTATGACTGGATTCGTTCAACATCTTGATGGTTTCAATGGCATCCTCCTTCATTGGACAGTGGAAAACAATGAAACCGGCAAACATCAATCCTGATTCGACATGATGTCTATCGATCGTGTCTAAGTTTTTGTCCGATGTCAATGGCTTGTACGCCAATGCTAACACTCTTGAACCTGATCTTGTGAAGGATTTGTAAACGGACTCATAGTTATCTGGAGCATCGATCAACATGGTGTGGATGGTTTCTGGGGCACCTTTACAACTGACGAGTAATTGACCGTTCACCTTTGAAATGGAGGATGATCTCTTTAGAGCAGATGAGAATTGGAATCTTCTAATGATCTTGATGGTTCTACCATGACCTTCGACGGTGTTTTTGGCCGTCTTTGCTAATTTCCATTTGGATGCTTTCAAAGTTTCCTTTTCCATTGGATCACCAACGATTTCACCATCGTCCAGTTTAACCAAGGCATGGACTGAACCTAGCACGTCCAAAGTGACACTTGGAACTTCTGGATCTTCAGGCTTTGAAAGATATCCAATATCGCCCTGTTTGAAACCGGCCAAACCTTCAAACATCAAGTCTTCACCTGTCAAAGTACCAGTCTTGTCGAAGCAACAAACGTCGATTCTACCGGCAACAGGGATTCTGAAAGGTTCTGTACAGTAGATGTAGAATTTGGCCAATGCAGCCAAAGATTGATTAACGGCCATGGTTAGCTCCATTGGCAATTCAGGGGGAACAACAGAGGTGATGACGATGATACAATCCAAGATCAACTTGGACTGAATTCTACCCATCTTTGTACCTTCGACCCAGACATACCAGGATGCTATGACTGCAAAGACAAGTAGAAACAGGATGAAAAAGAATGCTTCTTTGTTTGCAACGGACATTCTTTCACTCGAAAAGATCATGACTCTAACCAGGGAACCTTGGGTAGTTTCAAAACCTGTCTTTGTAACTAGTGCAAGAGCACCGTTGTCAGGCGCTAGTTTGATCAATGGTTTCTCCGGAGCAGTGACTTGTAAACAGGATGTACCACCGTGCAAGATGGCACTCTTGTCCAATCCATCTGGCTGGAACAGATCCTCATCATCTCTAGATTTAATTGATTCCTTGAGCAACGGAGTCGATTCACCAGAGAGCATTGCCTCATTGACGATACAGGAACCATCCAATAGTAGCATGTCACATGGGATAGATAGATCATCCTGTGGAGTTCTCACTATTGAAACGATGTCGTTAGGTAACAGCTCTTCCGTTGAGATCTTGACCCAAGATTTGTTTCTGTAGCACCAAATCTCATAAGGTTTGATACCCATGCTTTGGAACTCCGTCATTGTTGATTTTCTTTGGAAGACCGTTGTGCATTCAAAAGTGACTAGCATGAACAAGGAGAACAACGATAGGTACCACATGTCATCCATGCACCATAGAGCAATTGAGAATAGTTGAAAGATGAAGAATGGAGCAAGGGCATGCTCGATGAATAATTCTACAAAGGTTGGGACAGGAATATCAAACTTGTTCTTTCCATAAAGATTGTGTAAATCGTTCAAACCTGATGATGGTAATCCTTTTAAACTCTTCAATTGGTTGATTGTTAAACCTTCGGCATCGATATCAAAGATTGGTGGAGAGAACTTTTTCAATTCATTGTTCCATAAATACTTCCTCTTTTGGTACAGGAACGACAATTGTTTGGAAGCCTCGTCGTATTGAATCTTACAGATATCACTGATACCAAAACTTGGTTTTGCCTGGATGTAGATGTGACTTGCCTCGACCAACGATTTGGCTTCGGAGTACTTGAATTTGGCATTGAGGTCCAAGTTCCAAACCGGGAGTAGCATGGTCAACGAATGGACAGACAATAGTGTCAACGTGTACACAAAAGTCCATTCTCTACCGACAAAGTATGTATCATAATGGTTCAAGTAGAGGTGGTAATACCAAGGGTAGATGAATACGAATGGGAGAACGTATGGCTTTAGAAGGGTCAACTTTGGTCTCAACAGTTGAGACGATTCGATCGTCTCACTGCTGACTAAATCCTGTGCCATGCTGAGTGAATGAGCAAAGGTTGTGGGAAAAGTGGTTGGGCCGATATGCTATACCCAAGGTGGAAGTTTAGAGAAGAGTAATAGGGGTTGTTGAAGTTGAAACCACTGCTTTAAGAATGAATTGAACAAGTGTTTCTTTTTTGAATAGGCCGTGGTGTGTGACAGGGGAGGGAAGCCCAAAGGAAAGGGCGACGGAGCCAAAGCAAACAACGTCCAACTTTTGGCGGTGAATTTCTCTCATTTTTGTTGGTGTGCGCGTGCGCCGGTTTGTGGCTGTGTTGGGTTGGGTTGGACCCCATTGGGTGTTGGTATCCATCTGGTACTACACTGGCTGTTGAAGAGATAGCAATTTTGATTCATTAATCATTGGTGGTTAAATAAAAGATAAAAAGGAAAGAATAGAGCCTAGAGCCTAAGTAGAAAGACGTCAAGAAACGTGTGTGTGTGGGGTGGACTCTGGATTGAGAGAAGTTGTATCAGGTGCTCCTACTTTGCCTGAACTGCTTCAAAAGCTATTCTAATTTCCTCAGGACTTTTACCTCTGATCAAATCGGCAACAACTTTACAGCTGGAATTCAACAATTGCTTGATGTCCAAAAAGTTAGCAGCTAGAATGATCGAGCGTAACAGTTCAGCATCAACTTTCAAGAAGTTTCTATCCCATGCATCAACAGGAGCTGCCCTTCTTGCATTCTCTGCTGTCTCATCCTCCTCATCATCATCATCGGATGGGAATTCAAAGTCTCTGTAATGATCACACCATTCGACAACCTTTTTAAGTGTTTGCGTCGACACGTTCAAGATGGGAATCTCAGGAACTTCAGTGGCATCATCATCGTCGTCGTCGTCGTCGTCGTCGTCGTCGTCGCCATCATTCATGGCATCACCATCGTCATCATCGTTGTTATTTCCCAAGTTTTTCAATAGATTCTTGATGTAGGTCGACTTTTCAATTGCCTTTTTGTCTACCGTTATCCTTGTATTATCCTGCGATATGAGTATCACTTGTGAAGGCATTGTATCTAAGCGTTGGCTGTGGCTGTGACGGCTTTTTTTCTGTTGTTCTGATTGTTTCCTTGTAAACTGTGGGCGGGGATATGCTGTAATTTGAAAGAGGAAGCAACAAAAATGGTTGATATTGATAATGGCTCGCTGTGTGGTTGGTTCTATTCGATCATATACCACGCCTTTCTTTGTTATTAACTAACATTCGAACCAGTCATTAGAAAGAGGGAGTTATCTGCTGTGGAGTTTGGGTGGACTGTGCAGAGGTGTGTAATGAAACGGAAATGTTACCACTTTTGCAGGTTCGCGTTGTGTTCCACTTTGGACTTTGTCTTTTAAGTTGAAACAACGCGATGGAGAGATAACTCACCTTTGTTCTGTTTGCTTTTATAGGATATATAGATTCATCAACTAGAAAAATTAACTACACAATGAACAAGACAGTATATCCATTGGAATTGGAATTGCCTTGGTATGTATCTTTCCCCCTTTTCACCTCCCTCTCTCTCGCTAGCCCCTTCCTCACATGCTAACAACCAAATTGCACCACCCAATTACAGGGTTGAAAAATACCGTCCACAAATCCTTAAGGATGTTGTTGGAAACACTGATACTGTTGAATCACTCAAGAGAATTGCAGCAGAAGGTAACATGCCTCATCTTATCATTTCCGGTTTACCAGGTATAGGTAAGACCACCTCTGTGTTATGCCTTGCACATGAACTACTTGGACCCCAATTCAGAGATGCAACGTTAGAACTGAATGCCTCCGATGATAGAGGTATTGAAGTTGTTAGGAATAAGATTAAACAATTTGCACAGAAAAAAGTTCAACTTCCACCTGGACGTCATAAGATTGTCATATTGGATGAGGCAGATTCTATGACTCCAGGTGCACAACAGGCATTGAGAAGAACCATGGAGGTTTATTCCAACTCTACAAGGTTTGCATTTGCCTGTAATATATCAAGTAAGATCATTGAACCATTACAGAGCAGATGTGCCATCTTGAGATACAACAAGCTTTTGGATGATGAAGTTTTAGTGCAACTTTTGAAGATTATCGAATTGGAAAAGATTGAATATACATCCGATGGATTGGAAGCTTTAATTTTCACTGCTGAAGGTGACATGAGACAGGCAATCAATAATTTACAGAGTACCTATTATGGATTCAAGTTGGTTAATGCAAACAACGTTTACAAGATTGTTGATTCTCCTCATCCGGTTGTTATTACAAGCATGATCTTTGAAAGTCTTGATGGTAATTTTGACAAAAGTATAGCCACTTTGGATAGGTTATGGAACAGTGGGTATTCTGCAATTGATATTGTTAGTACCTCTTTCAAAGTTCTCAAATCGTTGTATGAAATAGAAGAGGATAAAAGATTGGAGATTATTAGGATTGTTGGATTTACCCATATGAGAGTGTTGGAAGGTGTCTCTACGTATCTACAGTTGTGCTGTATGCTTTCCAAGATTGCCAAATGTTCCCGTGAATTCAGGTGAGATGTTTTGTGGGTTCTACCACCTTTGTACCATTAATAGATTGATCTGTTGTCAGTAGTTGAATGTGGAATTAAAATGTATATAGTTAGTAAGAAAACAGATATAAGTTGTTCCCTGTTTGACTTGGCAGACTGACTGACGCGTATGGAATTTTCCACTTTTTGACGCGTGTGAGAAATAAAGTAACACGGCGGTGAAATCTGCAGCGAAAGGAGAGAGAAAGTGTCTGAGTATTAGATATATATATATCCATCAAAGTTTCTTCATAACTGTTCAGGCTTTTTACATTTAGGGGAATCAATTATTTCATATCATTTTGGTAGTAATATCCTCAATAACAATAATGGCCACGAAACTAGCAACGACAAACACAAGAGCGAAAGTTCTTAGCTTTGATTTGAAAGGGACAACCAAAGATGATGAATCCACTATCCTTTCATCACAACATCAGATAAAATGTATTCTTTATGAACTGTTCAAAAGGTTAGATACAATGATTGCAATTCATTATCAGACAAACTATCTTTCACATGCTGTTAAACTCTCCGTTGTTTCAACAAAGATCATCAATTTGGATTTAAAGACACTGTTAAAGTTGAAACATATCTATAATGACTCTTATTGTTTAAAGAGGGTACCATTGGATGATGATGTTATAATAGACGTGATACCATCCATTGCAGAGAATGAAACTGTTCAATGTGCAAGATCGAATTTAATCAAGAGGTTGAATTTAAGACTATCCATTTTTCAAACACTTTTGGATGAATTCTTTGATAGAAATCCAATGGTTGGCACGTTGTTAGAGATACCCAGTTATAAGATCCCAACAATAGCGTCGAACGATGATACAATTGTCAAATTTGGTGGCGCTTCTTCTTCTTCAGCGTTACAAAGCTTGAAGTTGGCAAGGGTTACAAGGATAGCCAATTCGAGATCCAAGTTTGAATTCCATGAGAAAAAGATGACAGTGACCGATTCAAAGGTTTCAAAGCCTTCCAAGATTTCCTCCAAGAAAAATGGTGACGGTTTGACGGTACTTCAGAGGATAAAGCTACGAGAAGAGCAGAACAGAAAGTTAGGTATGGTTGAGGATAAAAAGTTGTTACAAAGAGGCAAACTTTTAAGTTCCAAGATGAGCGCCGTTTATGAGATTCTTTTTGAACAGTCTCCCAAATCCTCCTCGTCGTTGAATAGAACGGTGAGCATAACGTTGAACAAGTTGGAACAGCTCATCTCGGATTCTTCACGGATGCCAATTTCGAAGCAGGACATTGAAGAGGTTGTTGAACTTATTGTGAAGAGGTTACCTTTGAAACTTCGTCTTGTTGTTGTTGGTCAGACCAAAGTTTTAAGGTTGGGTGTGTTCAATAGAGATGAGGATCTAAAGGGACTGGTTGGGAATGGTATTATACTATAATAACCAGTAGCAGGTATATATATATAGGGGAATAGAATTTGGGTTAATTGGCCGGGTAACTTGTATTTAATTGCACACACGTAATACATTACACAATGGTGAACATTTCCATCATTAAATTTTTCACTTCAGTGGCAACAATTTCAATTCTGTTTTTTTTGCTGGAAGGTTCGGTGATGCCTTTCCCCGGTGGTTCCCGTTCTTGCACCACTGCCACCTGCCACTGCCACCGATTTTTTCAATTTTTTTTTTTGCCTCGGTGGGGGGGAGGAGGGCTCGTTGGCTCGTTTGCTGGTGGTGGGTGGTGATGGTGAGTTGGATGGACGACCATCACCATCATCATCATCATCATCATCACCTTCAACGGCAAGTGTCCCACTAGCTAACTGATTCAAAACATCATTTATAGGTATAACCTTCGGTTTAATCATCATTCCAACACTTTCCAATCAAATTCACGAGTAAGAAAGAATCCATCTATATATAATAACCCTACAATGTTGGCCACTCTATCAAGAAACTTAAGAACAGTAAGTAGAACGAAACAACCCTCCACAATCACCCACAATCACCCACAATCACCCTCAAAAGGAATTCAACATGATTACTAACAATCATTCATCCTAATTCTTTTCTTTTATTCTTCATAGTCAGCAATTAGACAGGTTAGATACAACTCTAACAAGGTCACCGGTACCGTCATTGGTATCGATCTTGGTACTACCAATTCTGCCGTTGCCGTCATGGAAGGTAAGACCCCAAAGATTATCGAAAATGCTGAAGGTTCAAGAACAACACCTTCTGTTGTTGCCTTCACCAAAGATGGTGAAAGATTGGTTGGTATTCCAGCTAAAAGACAAGCAGTTGTTAATCCAGAAAATACCTTGTTTGCAACAAAGAGACTGATCGGTAGAAGGTTTGAAGATCCAGAGGTTCAAAGAGACATCAAACAAGTCCCATACAAGATCGTCAAACATACAAACGGTGATGCTTGGGTTGAGGCAAGAGGTGAAAAATACTCTCCTGCTCAAATTGGTGGATTTGTCTTGAGTAAGATGAAAGAAACCGCTGACGCTTACCTCGGTAAAACTGTCAATTCTGCAGTTGTTACTGTTCCTGCCTACTTTAACGATTCTCAAAGACAAGCCACAAAGGATGCCGGTGCAATAGTTGGTCTGAATGTTGCAAGAGTCGTCAATGAACCAACTGCCGCTGCTCTAGCTTATGGTTTGGAAAAGCAGGATTCAAGCGTTGTTGCAGTGTTTGACTTGGGTGGTGGTACTTTTGACATTTCCATCTTGGATATTGATAATGGTGTCTTTGAAGTCAAATCAACCAATGGTGATACCCATCTAGGTGGTGAAGATTTCGATATCTCATTGGTTAGATATATCGTTGATGCTTTCAAGAAGGAATCCGGTATCTCTTTGGAAAACGACAGAATGGCAATTCAAAGAATCAGAGAGGCTTCTGAAAAGGCCAAGATTGAATTGTCTTCAACTCTATCAACAGAGGTTAACTTGCCATTTATCACTGCCGATGCTTCAGGTCCAAAGCATATCAACTTGAAGATGTCCAGATCTCAATTGGAACAACTTGTTGATCCATTGATCAAGAAGACCGTTGAACCAGTCAAGAAGGCATTGAAGGATGCCAACCTGTCAACATCTGAAATCTCAGAGGTTATTCTAGTTGGTGGTATGACTAGAATGCCAAAGGTTGTCGAAACTGTTAAAGGTTTATTCGGTAAGGAACCATCAAAGGCCGTCAACCCAGATGAAGCAGTTGCCATTGGTGCTGCCATTCAAGGTGCCGTCCTATCAGGTGAAGTGAAGGATGTTCTATTGTTGGATGTGACTCCATTGTCTCTAGGTATTGAGACTTTAGGTGGTGTCTTTACCAGATTGATCACAAGAAACACAACCATCCCAACAAAGAAGTCTCAAGTCTTCTCCACCGCTGCTGCTGGTCAAACTTCTGTTGAAATTAGAGTCTTCCAAGGTGAAAGAGAATTGGTTAGAGATAACAAGTTGATTGGTAACTTCACCTTGGCAGGTATTCCACCTGCTCCAAAGGGTGTTCCTCAAATCGAAGTCACCTTTGATATTGATGCCGATGGTATCATCAACGTTTCTGCTAAGGATAAAGCTTCAGGTAAGGATAACTCCATCACCGTTGCTGGTTCTTCTGGTTTGTCCGATTCTGAAATTGAAAAGATGATTAACGATGCCGAAAAGTTCAAGGATCAAGATAAGGCTAGAAAGGAAGCCATCGAACAGACAAACAAGGCTGATCAACTATGTAACGATACCGAAAAATCGTTGGAGGAATTCGCTGATAAGTTGGACAAGGTTGAAGTTGAAAAGGTTAAGAAGTTGATCGAGGAATTGAGAGAGGTTATCGTTAAGGTTAACGGTGGTGAAGAGGTTGAGCCAAACGAAGTCAAGGAGAAGTTTGACGCTTTACAAGATTCTTCATTGAAGTTGTTTGAAAAGATGTACAAGGATCAACAGTCCAACGACAATACCTCTTCAGGCTCAAACTCAGAAGAGCAAAAATAAGTCACTTCACAAACACCATTACAAAAAAAAACATCAACATCAACATTAAAGAAAGAAGAGAAGAGATGAAAGATGAAGACGTTTGGCGATGACAAGAGATACGGTAGTTCGTTCTGTATATAGATATGTCTGAATCTTTGAAGTGCCACTACAATCTTGTCATTCCTATTCTCTCATCCAATTTGATTATTGCCTATTCTAATCCAGATCATGCTTCTTTTGAGTACCGCCCCCCCCCCCCCCTCTTCTTATTTTTTTTTACCTTTTTGTTAAAAAGTCTTGTTTATAGTTATCAAGTTGATCTAATGTTAACGTTTTTTTCTTTCAGGTGTGTTGTTTCACGTTGTTTTTTCTCGCTCTCAACTAACTCTCTTATATGATTTACTACTTTGTCTTCCTATTGTTGCCCTGATGTTAAGTACTTAGCCATTATACATTATACATATCAGCTTTTTTAACGTTTGGGTGCTGTATCAACCAAAACCGAATTCAATTTTTAATACCTACAAAAAACAAAAAAAAATCAAAGTTGAAAAGTCAAAAACAATCGAAAAGTTAGAGCTCAGTCGGGTTATGCATGGTCTTCAATCGACTACTACCGCTTAGAGTCGGCCTTTTCATCAACAATAACCACCTTTTCAGTTTGTGTGTCACATTCAAGTTCCTTGGCAAAAGTATCATCCTCACCAAGCAAAGAAATGTCAAAGGCATTGTCTGACAAGTATGTCAAAAATCTATGATCCTCCTTTTGAAGAGATTCAGGGTCCAATGCTGGAAGGCAGAAGAATCCAAGTATACCAGCAAAGGCAGCCATTGCAGAGGCCAAGTAGAATGGCACCTGATAACCCATATCACCACTGTAATGGCTTTGGAAAGATGGGAACGCGTAGGTGCCACAGAAGGCACCAACTTTACCAATGGCAGCAGCAATGGCATAGTAGACACCTCTGACGGGAGTAGCACAGGTTCTTGCTGCCAAACAACCGGTTTGGTTCCCAGGGCCAAACTCACCCAAGGTTAGGAAGATACCATACACAACAACAAACGCACCAACGTGTTCCTTCAAAGTGCTGTACAAACCTGCCATGATGAAACCAATAATGGCTTGTAGCCATAGGCCAGTGCATAGTGTCAGTCTTGGACCAATATAGTCAGCAGCGATGGCTCCCGTGAAAGAACCTGGTAAGTAGAAGATGTTTAGCACAACGTTCCACCCAAATGTCTTGTATAGATCGCCATCTGGAATGATACTGTTCAGGATTGGAGTGGAATAAATACCAAATGCATAGACGGAAAAGTCGTAGATCCACCAGATGATGGAAACAATCAATAGTCTAAACCAGTAGAATTTCAACACTAGCATCCAAGGTGCTCTGACTCTCTTGAATCTCAACTTTTTGAACTGTTCACTCTCTTTAAATTTGAGTCTCATGATGAATAACGAAAGCGGAGCGATGGCTCCAATACCCAAAGTAACCCTCCAGACTGGCTGCAAGTTGTTGGGTCCACAGATCCATAGCATGACCATTGGTACAAACGCCGAAATGACAAACCCACAGTCTATCATAAAACAGGTGAACCATGCAAAGTATCTGTTCCTATGTTTCGCAGGCAGAAGCATTGCTGCTTCAGCACAAGCTGTTGATCCAGCAGGATATTCCGAACCAATGGCATAACCAAGGAAAAATCTGTATGCTGTAAGGGCAGCAAATATACCGCCTGCATTACCTCCAACTTTAGCTTGTGTTCCAACACCCCAAGCACCGGAGCAAAGGATGGAGAAAAATATGAGTAGTGTTGAAGAGATCAACATTGCCGATTTTCTTGAGACGTAGTCACTCACATAACTGAAGGAGAGTTGACCAATGACTATACCAACGAATGCAATCGAAGAAACATTTCTCAATGCGTTTGATTCTGTATATTGATCTCCATAGATCAATTTTAAACAGGTGGAAGCTGTCGAGATACCATTGTTGACATAACCATCAGAAAAGAGACCTGCACCAGAGGTAAAGATTGGCCAGTAGTTTTTCTCTCCCGGTATGTTTGTGATTGTTTCAGGAATGTAGCCTGATCTGGCAGCAGAAGCAGAAACGGTGATGCCGTTGGTATCCAGTTCGTCCGTGGTGGCCCAGTTCACCTCTTTTGAAATGTTTCTTTTCAATGATGAAAGAAAGCCCATTTTGGTGTTGAAGTGGAGGTTGATGATGATACTTTATGCTGATTTGGATGTTGTTTGGCAGGGGAGGACAAGTTTGAAATGAACAATGTCAAAATGGTTGGACTCATATATGTATTTATACAAATCATGTTCTTCTTCTGCTCGATAAAGCGTTATCAAAGGGGTTTTTGAGATATATATATCCTTAGATAAAATTTCGAAACCCATAAGGAGCCCTCAACTATCAGCACCCAGATGGTAAATCATCCAGAAACTCTTATCATTCACATGGATGCAGAATACGGATACTAATGCACAGAATCATTCTGTAGGTCTCCTTCTTATCTCTTTGTAATTCACATCCGAGGAAAAGGCCCTATTCAGGAGACAAGAAACAGTTGGAAAACAAACGATCCTCTGAGTATTTGAGGTGGATGGAACAATAAATTTATACAATGAAGCATCCATAATTGGTAGCATGACGTAACACGCCGCAGCAATAACTCTAATCAATACTGTGCTTCCCGAAGAGGAATCTGTGGGTTTTGCCTGGGAATGCGATGGCAGATTGGAGACAATACAATTCCCCCAACTGAGAAGGTATGATAACCACCAATCCAGGAGCAAAAAAATAATGCCGTCAGTACTGTTCAAGATATAGCGAGTATATATACTGTGAGTAATTCCCATGAAACACAATCAGTCTTAGTCCTAGTCCCTAGTCCTCTTCCAAGCCGCCGCCTGCTAGTTTAGAGCAACCAAGAGCCCAAGCCCGTTAATGATGGAAGAAACAGGAAGGGGTCTTGGCAGGACGACTTTCATTCACTCACATTTACTGGGCGATCACCAACAGATCCCAATCCTAGACTACAGAATGAAGCTTCTCAGTAATTAGGAATTGGTAACCACAGACAGGTATTTCTCTCATTCATCATCTGTAGAAGTTATCTAGGGAGATACGGATGGGAGAAAGGGATAGTTATTCTGGCCCTGGGCCGCACGTAGTATTGTGCACGGTCAACTTGATTTTTATCGCAACTTGGAAAAGCTAACCAGCCAATTAGTTTTGGCCTGCCAACGTTGTCTATACCAAAGGTGATGCTATATGCAGGAAGGATGGACAGGTCAGTAGCCGAATCTATTAGGCTGCTCCCAAAGTATTATTAACTTGAAATTACACAAGATAACGAAGCCTAGGGAGTAGTCTCTTAGTAGTTAGGCGTTGACACTGCTGCGAGTGTGGGTGTAATAGTGGTGGTGTCGGTAGAATAGGACTCTACTCTCTTGAGGCGGATCTTTCTCTACCTGGCACATGGCAGGGATGCTGCTGCCCCTGATGAGGCGTTAGACATATTTTCATTTACTCTCAGAACTCGGGTCGAAGCAGCATTCCAAAGTGCAGGTATTTTCCAACCCTGTGGAAACGGGAGGTAGGTTCACACTGGATCTTTATACCGTCAGTTGAGCTGAGCTGAGTGTTGGATGATCAATGTATATACATTTTAGCATAAATTAAACCAAAGAGAGATCAATTTCAAAGGCGAAAACAACATAGTGGCACTGAGATGGCTCAGTGTTAGGTAAAGGAGCGATCGATCTATCTATCTCTAGAATACAAATTCACCATGATTTAAAGAGTCCACCTGTTGAAACAAGGATTTTAAGGCCGTCACAGTGACAACACCTTCAGAAACGAGCTTTCCATCAGTCACTTTTGTACTATTCTTGATTGTATTATGAACAAAATCATAATCTGGATCCCATTTATACTTTGAATCACTCCCAACTGACATGATTGATGTAGCAGTAGTTTCTGTACTTGAGAGTGAAGAACCAGAGACGCTCTTCTTGAAATCTGTTGTTGATTTTTTGAAGAGTGAGCTTCCCCATCTGTTTTCCATCATGGTCGCCCATTGAACTTTTGTTTTCCCCATCTTTAAACCATTTCTTAATGGTACATTGATGGAATATAGATCAACAGAAGGATTCCAACTATCATACAACTTTTGAATCATCTTAATGGAAATATTACATGTCTCTTTGAGGATGATTGGATCAACTATAAATTCATCATATGCAAACGAAAGTACAATCGATCTCTTGTTATGATGACAAGCTTCTAACGCCCCACCAAACGTACCACTGGATAACGCATATAGTGCTGTTGAGTTTCTTCCTAGATTTGGTCCACTTATAACCAGATCAACTTCTTCTTTGTTGGCGAGATGGTTCAATCCAATGTCACAACAGGATGCAGGGGTACCATCAACCAAAGTCCACTCTTTTAAAGATGCATCGTTTTGATATTCCACAATTGGTTGAAGAAATGGTCCTAGGAAAGAGTTGTCATCTGGTTTGTCGATTGTGGAGTATATATATGTGCCGGTTAAATCCTTTTCCGCAAAGTATGCCTTTCCAATCCATGATTTCTGTTCTGCTGGAACACAAATGGTAAGATCCCAATCTGTTGTTCTTTCTATTGCTTCTACCAAGTATTTCACGTATGGACTGGCTGTAGGGTGGGGACAACCATCGTCGTTTGTTAATACAACCTTCATTTTATAACGGTATTTCCTGATGATGGATAGGTAGGTAGTTTGGATGTGGGTGTATATAGTTCTGAAGTTGAATAGCGAACCAAGTGTATATTATATGCCTACTGCCATATATATATATATGAGTCAAAGAATCAATTCAAATATCTGGTTTGAGCGAAAGAAAATCATAAAGGTTTTGAAAACAGGAAAGAAGGAGTATCTCCGCTTAGATCGGAACAGTGTCTAGAGCCTCACAGGTTTTGATGTTTTTTAGGCTCTGTAAAAAAAGAAAGAAACACTAAGAAACCAACCCGCAGCCGTAAGATAATAAGGTTAGCCAACGAACGGATAATTTGATGCGCCACTTCCCAATTGAGTATATTTATTCATTCATGCATAAGCCGCACAAAAACCTTATACATATATGCATATGCATATGCAAGAGAAAGAAAGGAAGAAAACGATTGGAATTTCTTTCCTATTCGAAGACTTGAAGGAGGAAATGAAGTTGGTTATGGAGAAGAAGAAGACATGAACAAAGTAGAACTAATGGATGAGCTTTCACTTTCTCCCACCTTTCATAGGTTCTTCTTCATTTGAGAAAATCTATCCTGCTTTCACTAAATAGTGTAAAGATAAGGGGATTAAGAAAAAAAAAAAAAGCTTGCTTATAATCATGCCACTTAGAGAGAGAATAGTTCACTTCTTGAAAGAACGAAGGTCAAAAACGGTTCTATCAACCTTTCTAGACCTTAACCTTTCCTCCCTTGATCAGAAATATTTATGACCAAAATCAAGATTGTATGTTTTTGCATTCGGAAATTTTTTATCTAGCAATTTTCACTTTTATTTATTGTGACAGAAATGAAGACACAGCTGCAATCCTGAAGAAGGGGTAAAAAAAGTAAAGAAATTAGCGCTTGTATTACCGTTGTACCCTCAAAGTTCTCCATCTCTCATGTAGATAACTCAGCATGCAGGAGAGAGGAGTTACTACAATGCCTGCTCAAGTCGAGGAACGATGATACAATCAATCCATCAATCAGTCCATCAATCCATCCATCCATCCATCCAGCCAAGTTCAAATGGTATCTTCGAATAGCATGGTTATGCTAATAATCCACTCGGTGTACATAGTTTCATCTCCCAGCATCAATGTCACCTTCCAAAGATAAACTTTCCAGAGTTGATTACCTACAGCCAAGTTGAGGAGTCGTTTAATTTCATTAAAACATAAGGTGTTTGCCAACTCAAGTAGCAACTTTTTTATCTTTTCATTAGCAAGAATACGTTGAAATTGTTGGATTTGATTGAACAATCTTCACTCTATCAAAAATCTCAAATTGTCAGGAATGCACGTAAACCGATAAAAGCTGCTATGGCTATAGATATGTTGTGAGAAGCCATGAGTTCCACCATTAAAAAAAAAGAGAGTTCTCTTTTAAGGGTATATCAACGATTGAGTAATGTCTCACGCATATCAATTTTTGAGGTTCTTGCATTATCGTACATGTCCATACATTCTAAAAAAGCAAAGGGTCAAGACTCCATTCACACTCACAACCAATCAAAAGTCATAATCGTCATATCCATCACTCTCTTTGAAACTCACACTAAACAAGACTATGCTCAAGTAAATGATAAAACCACCGCTTAAACTCAAGATCAAACTCCAAAACGGTATCAAATGTGAATGGAAAAACACCAGTGGTAAGATGGATCCACTGGCAACTAGGAAACCAGTAAGAAACTTTAGAAATTCTTTAATTGGCATTGAATCATTGCCAGAATCACTGAAAAAATCGGATTCATAAGATGAGGCTATGGATTGTGAGATTGCGTTTGGTATCGGGGCTACGAGGAAGATGGCAACGACAAACAAGGGGAGCCAATTGTTGAACAAAGCACACGATAGAACAATATTGAGAAAGCCTGCAGCTATGAGTATGCTTAAAAAGATCAGTTTAGTCAATGAGTTAAGTTTGTACATGATGGATATACTTTGAACTTGGGGGATGGCAAGCGGGCGAGATGAGTTGCGTTTGGAGGCGATGTTGATAGCCTGAATGAAGAAAGTTGTTGAGACTAGGAAGTATGATGTGAATTCTGCATCAATCAATTGTTCTATATCAAATGAACTTCTGGTTTTCTTTGCAGAGGTTTGCTTTTTTGAACTGTTTCAATTCCTTTAATTCTCTGCCCCGTCAAAATAAACACATACACTTTGAGTCAAGAGGACAAGGACCTCTTTGTAGGAGTCGCCTTTTTTTTTGAAGGTTTGTAGCTTTGGCAGAATTAGCGTGTCACTAACTAACTAACAAATGCAAATGGCTGAGCGGCTCTTAGAGAGAAACTCCTATACCCATCTCTTACCTTCATCAATTTCATTACATTTGACCATACTGCCAGTCCCAGATACTAACTCAATTCTGTTTACTATAGAGCATTTATATCAATTTCAAAAATAAAGGGTTCAAAATAAACGATGGGGTACAAGTAGGCGTTTGAAGAGAGGAAATGGGACGAGTCAATAGCTTAATTGAAAATTACCGGGAAGGCACCTTTTTCAAAGCTTTGTATTTAGCGAGTGGACTAGCAGTTGAAGTGCTGGTTACTTTTGGTTTCTTTAGTGCCTTTGCAACTGTCGCTGGTGTCAGTTTTGCAGTTACTTTATTGAGTGCTCTTTCACTAGTCAGATTCATAGTTGGAGTGACTAATGATGACGCTGAGTTTGCCTTTGCCTTTTTAAGTGCCTTGCCCGCAGAAGTTGCCGAACTGGTTGCCAGAGAAGTGGTTGACTTAGAATTGACTTTTCCTACAGCTTTCTTTTCAGAAGTTGCAATTGTAGTTGTCTTTGATATCGCAATTTTATCTTCAACTGTAGTGGAAATGTCTAACCCGTCATCAAAATCGGTTGCTGTCGCGTCTTCAGTGTCAAAAGTAGATGTTGCAAATTGTTCTGTTAGAATATTTAAACCAGATTCATCTTCTGTATCAGTGTCTGTCCGAAATCTGCCGTAGCTACCTGTTGTCACATCCCCTTTGGTAGTGATCACTTCCGGCGAATTGTCTGTAGCGGTAGCTCTTTCAATAGCGACAGCTGGAGTCATTGTTTTCATCGATCCACCTGTGGATTTAGATGGCTCAGTTGAACGGGCAGAATCCATTCCGCCCAAAAGTAGGTCATCAGCAGCAGCAGTATTAATAGGAATGTCTTCATAAGCACTGTCTACTTTGAACTCAGACGCAAGAGAACTTGATGATGATCTTTGGTTTCCCTTAACACCAACCACAGCTCCTGCAATTCCGGCAACAACAATAATAACAAGACAAACAATTAGAATGATTGTCACCTTTCTACTTTTTGGCTTCAACTTTGATGAGTTGTTGACGAAATCTTTTTCTTCGTAAGCTTCATCCCGACAGTTAAGGTTTAAAGTTGATCCACTCATTGGCTTTTGCGTAGCGACACTAACAAGAGAGTCTCGTGCACCCTTGTGGTCAGAGATCATCTGGTCTATCTTCATCACATCAAGACAAATGAACTTGGTTTTCAAGAGAAGGGATCGTTCTGTAGAGCTCTCGGTGGAGTTCAAAGCAGCCTCGTATTGTCTTTGGTTATCCATGCTGCAAAACTTTTCAACAAGGTTAGATGCTTCAACTTCGGAAACAAGTGGATTTGAAATTATAATCAACCTTTTGGTGTAGCTGAATATTTGATCTCTTAAAGATACAAGATCCATGCCTGATCTTTTCAATGATTTTTTATAATTAAAGATAAGCTGATTGATCTGATTGATCTTGTTGATATCTCCATAATCCAAGTTACTTCTCAATCCTTCAATATCACTGGTCACTTCATACTTCAACTGTTTCATTTCAGTGAAGTTGTAGTCAAGTTTTTCGATGAGTTCGTCATTGTCGTACTCACTACTGATGATGTCATGAATCAAGCTTTTCAATTCACCGCTGATAGTCGTTAGTCTTTCCAGTTTTCTTGCAACAGCAGAAGAGGTGTAATAGAAAAGATCCTTTGAAGAATCAAGATTTTTGAAATCAATTGAGTGTGAACGTTTGGCAGTATCATCTTGAAGATCTGCGAAGGAATTCCTAACAGCATCAGCTGCCGTCTTATAGTTCATCTCTGGTATTTTATAAGGCTGTTGAATATCGATGTTTCATGTTATAGGAAAAAAAAACAGTCTATATAATATAATTAATTTCTTGAACTGGGACGGTTCAGGATAGTTATGCCTATATACATCTATTAACCATTGGAATCTTCGTAATTGGGAGCATTGGATCTGGTGAAGCATCCTTTGGGGACTGAACCTTCCTGAAGGCTGTGCATGACCCCTGGGCATTGCTTGACAGTGTATGGGATTCTGCACAGGAGGGGACGCTTTCTGGGCGATGCCTCCTTTCTTTTTGCAGTGCCCACATTTGAAACCCTGCGTGATTATCAGTCACATGACTTGATACTGGTGAAGTATCAAGTACGGTAGCACCGGATTGAATGCAATTATCTATTGGTCTATGCTACAAGTTATGCTTTCTGTGTCTACTCTTATATTGATGGCAAATGTTTCATTCAAATAGACTCGATTTTCTTAAATAAACAGGTAGCATCCTTCACTCCAACCATTTATGGGTGTACAGGTACGCAATGACTTTCCCCAGCTATAGCAACAAGCTTTTGCCAAAAACAGATACCTTTTTTAGAGCACGTCCCTCTTTGGGTGATAAAGAAGTCTTTTTCAGAGCTGTGAAGATTGGTGATGCAGTATTTATAACCTTGGATTTCTTCAATGCCTTTGCCTTAATTGACATTGTTGGTACAGTCGAGGTTGCTTTCTTCAAAGCTTTTCCCGCACCAACTGTGGTAGCTGTTCTAACACCAGTGGCAGTTGCCTTTACCTTCTTCAACGCTTTTGCCGATGTTGTTGTAGTTGTGGTTTGATTTACCTTTTTCAATGCCTTGTGCAGCGAGGTGGATGTAGCTTTTGGAATAGTTGAACTAATGGTGGCGGTACTGGTGTGCTTCACTTTCTTTAAAGCATGACCTCCCACCTTGCTAGAGACCGATGTGGCCGATGCCGCTGCAGTAACCAAGGAAACCCCTTTCGCATTTTCGGTAGTGGTTGAAGTGGCAACAGGTAAATGATGTTTGAGCGCAAATTGCTTTCTTCCAAATATGCCTCCAAGGATGGCAGCTGTCACAATTATAACAAGCAAAATTACAGCAAGAGTTATTTTAATTCTTCTGCTTTTCTTCTTCTTTAACTGCAAATTTGAAGTGAGGGATTCATGATTACCAGGAATGACTCCATATTTGGAATTTTGCTTGATTTCCAATGACTCACTGACCCTGATGGTTGCATCATCCTCTTCAGCTGCTGATGCTTCAATCTTCTTATTGATTAACTTAAAAGCACTCTTTGATGACTCCTCACATAGATTATCAATTAGTGAAACCTCCAAGCTCGATGACTTGAGACTGTTGATGAAATCCTTTTCATCTTCCGTTTTTGCATTGTTTGATTCTTTAATGAATTTGGAATGGTCTTTCAAAGTGGTGATTAACTTTTCCATTTCTTGTTCATTGCGATCTGGATTTTCAGACAAGTGGTGAAGTTTGACGCTACTAATATAACTCTTCTTGTAAATTGTTAAAGCTGCAACCAAAGATTCAAGGGCTTCCTTATACTTATCAACCAGTTTGTTGTATTCTTCAACCTTTTTGTATTCCATTTCATTCATCTCTTTATCAAGAGTGGAAAAATCATAGCTAATTTCTGTTTGCAACGATTTGAGTTCGTTCACTTTAAAAGTCAATGATTCCGGTTTGGCAGATGAATTGGTCGATTCCATTTCCAACCTTGAAGATAAATCTTGAATCGACTGGCTCATTTTGTTAAGATTATCAATCTTAGACTTTGTATTAGATGCCTTATAAAAAAACACATCCCCTCCAATTGTTGAATCATCATCAATGGAAATCATTCCTGAATCCCTATTATATGAGGAAAAGGGGTCATCTGACTTGGTTTTTTCTCTACCTTTGAATGCGGACATTGTGACACCAGCTTATTTTGTTATTTAGTAGTGTTAACTTTTGCTTCCCTTAAAATCATCGAATGTTCAAGTCAGACCAAGAACCAGAGCGATTATGGGTATGGGTGCGGATATATATTAATTTTTCAAAGTTTCAAATCAGGGGATGTGTTTCTTCTAATGCAGCTCACGCGTGCAGTCCCGGGGCAAGAGTGCCCACGAAACCTTGCCCAGTCTCAGGCTCTTCCCCACCTTCCGCTCCCAGGATCTGCCTCACACTGTCGCATCGGCGAGAGCTATCTTGGGCACTGTCTACGTCGTGTCAACCCTTTCAGGCGGTACGGCCTGTCAGGTTTGTGCAGACCCGCTCCCCATTTGTTTTTGGAAAATTCGCCATACGTCAAAGCAGGGATATGCCACTGCGTTGAGTTGGATTGCAATAATTTAACATTATAGATCTTACAATGGTCATGGGTAGGTTAGTTCTTTGAGATAGGTGTCGTTATTGTTAATAAAAGGTAGCTTATTTTTCGAGTAAGTTGGGAAAATGATCCGTCTTTGCACTAATTGTTATATGATCGAGGTGAGTACGAGTGAAAAAAGATAGCTCTAAAAAACAAGAAAAGAATAGAAACAGAATGAAAGAACGCTATAAAGCTGAATGCTTGCACACTTGAAAACACTCACCCTTCATATTTTAATAGTAGTAATCATCAAAGTTGGCGTTTTTCACAGCAATGGCAATTACAACAATCAAAATTATGTAGAAAATAAGCAAAACCGATAAGATAATCCAATGTAGAATCAAAACCTTCTTTCTGTTGAAAGGAACTGTAGTTCCGGTATTATTTCCAGTTTGTTTCTC
This sequence comes from Ogataea pignaliae, assembly GCA_030570775.1. Taxonomy (NCBI): domain Eukaryota; kingdom Fungi; phylum Ascomycota; class Pichiomycetes; order Pichiales; family Pichiaceae; genus Ogataea; species Ogataea pignaliae. The sequence goes on along the minus strand of JAJLWO010000110.1, from coordinate 17,726 downwards.
ATACAGCCCATCAGACTTGGCAAAATAGGTAGCCTCTGGATCGTTGATGGTATCTTTGAGGTTTCTAAAACCCTGAGCTCCGTCTGAATGATTCAATTCAAAAAGGCCGACCTTTAATCCATCCATATCGGATAAAGTCAATTCCACCTTGTTCAACAATAGATACAAGTCTCTGACTTGAGAGAGTTTCTGCTGTGACTCCGGCAGGTGTATTTCATTTTTCAATCCAAGGTAGTAGTGCTCATTCAAGATCTTACTGTCCAAGACTTCGTTTGGTGCAAGCAATCTAAAAGTTTCACTGGCATTGACGTTAAGCTTGTACTTTAAGTTTCTCAAGCAGGCAATTAAGATATCCAGTTTATACTTGAAACTTAACATTGTTTCGTTGTATGCGGTTACTTTGGAGTAATCTGTAGCATCTATGGAACCTTTGATTGACGTAAAATTGCTGTTGATGTTCTTTGCCAAATAGGAAGCAGATGTTATTTTTTCTTCAATGTTGTAAAGGTTGGACATGTATGATTGGTTAATGAGAAGCTTAACTTCATTCACTAGAGTTTGAAAGTTGTTGGATTGAGATTTACATTCGGCAATGCTACCATAGAAGTTGTCTGATCCTTCCGCGGCATTGTAAGCGTTCGAATCGCCAAAAGGGCTAACACCTGCTTCGTCTAGGAATGGGTCTTGAAGTTCGTATGACTGAGAATTGAAAAGTTAAAGAAAGGTTGTTCAGAGTTAGTGTACTGTGTGGATGAGGGTGTAGGGGCTGGTTAACTATTCCTGTTCTAACTTACCATTTTGGTTATATTCTTGCAAAGGTTATGAATTGTAATGTGTGATTTGTGATCTTTAATCTAATTTTCTATACACTACTCGGTCCTCCAGTTAGTTCTCCAATTGCCTTTTTTGCAAAAAGAAGGGTGACAAGTACCGTTGTGTTTAAATAGATCCAGAGGTTTCTGGGACAGGTCAAACAAGGATAAGGATGGATTGAATTCTGGGCATGGTCAGAACAAAATAAATATCTAAATAGAAAGGCGGAGAAAGTCGGCGGAGAAATGTGGGCGCGTGCAGTGCAGTAGGCTGTGAAGTGGCTGTGAGGCTGTGGGCTGTGGAATGCTGCCAAAGACGTCGATCGGTGCTCATTTTGGCTTTTTCTCCGCAGATCATCGACGCAAGCACCAAAGCACCGCCCACAACAGCCTTCTGGGGAAGGAATCTCCATCTTCAATATCAATATCAAGATCATCAGGTAAACATCTATGCTTGGAAGTATAGGGCTAGAATCATATATCATGAGTGCATGTTCTTGCCATTATAGAATCCCTTTTCCATGTCAAAGAGGGTTCAAAGTTCAAACTTCGTTTTCGCATAATTATCTCACCAGTTTCCCGATAGCCCCTTACAGCACTCAACCCAATATATACTGTATGTTGTTCCTTTTGGATCGCTCATCGCTCTTTCATTTCATTACACTCTTGATACTAACAGAATGCTACTGAGCTTTTAGTCTTATCACGGTTCCAACCCGTTCAAATCATTCGGTGAGCAATTTAGCGATCCTTTCGACGAGACTTTACAACAGACACAAAATGATCCATATGGCTACCAATCTCAAAATGCAGAATTGAGCAATCTCTTCTATCTAGAATTGTCTAAGATTTTGGAGCAGATCCAAAACTACGACTCGAAAATTTCTTCGCTTGAATCCCTTCAACGTCAACAAATTAGTGCAGTTGGTGATGACGAACAGTCAAAGATCTTGAGAGATTTAGAGTATAAGACGATCGACCTTAAAACGTTACAATTGGATATCAAGTCTTCCATTGATGATCTCAAGAGCTCCTGTGACAGGTCAGATGCAGACAAGGTCTCCCAAGTGAATAACCTAAACCGTAATTTCAGAAACAAAATTGAACGTTTCCAGAAATTACAAAGTGACTACAAGATAAAGCTAAGAGATCAAGCAATAAGTCAGTATAGATTGGTCAACGCTGATTCCAACTATGATGAAGCCAGAGATTTTGTTGAGAACTTTGGAACAACGCAAGTATTTGAGAGTGCCATTGGAAACGCAAGATCGCAAGAAACGGTTGGGATTCTTCACAACTTGAGAAAACGTTACAATGAGGTTCAAAAGGTTGAGAACATGGCAAGGGAATTGGCTGAACTTTCAAGCACGTTGCATGATCTTGTGGTGGACCAGGATCTCCAATTTGATTCTACTAATACCAACCTCTATGCCGCTGGTGATAGCTTGGAAAAAGGACATGCTGAAATCATCACTGCTGTTGAATATGCAAAGAAGTCATACAAGAAAAAATGGATCTTGCTTTGTATCATCATTCTACTGCTTGTTGTGATCATTGCCCCATTAGCTTATCATTTTGCTGCTTGAATGGTACTGAATATTATTTGAGATACAGGCCTTGAGGTTTCTTTTTTGGCAGAGTTTTTCACTGTCAGTCAGCACTCACTGATTGTCTTTCATTTTGATCGTGTTCGTCGATATAGTAAATGTCAAATTGTTTCACAAAAGACTAAGTTGGTCAAGCTGATATCATTGAGCATGCATGGAAGACAAACTTTAAATTGGGACTTCAAAATAAGTTTACAAATTCCTAGAAGCATTAGTTGGAATGATTGAAACCCGGTAGACTATTTATATCCACAAGTAATCTGAAGTTATATAGAATACAAAAACCACCACAATAAATCAAACATTTCATCATTTGATGGCCTTTTTCACAATCGTTTCGACTTCATCCCAATCATCTGCAGGAACTCTGGTCATTTCAATTCCACCAAAGTAATCCCTAATGGACTGCAAACAATCATACGACTTCTTGTCGTGGATGAATGAAATTGAAACACCGGTTCTACCAAATCTACCAGTTCTACCAATTCTGTGCAAGTATGTCGATGGATCAGGTCTACCATTCTTATCGAATGGCATGTCGTAGTTCACAACCATTGAAACGGAAGGTATATCTATACCCCTAGCTAAAACATTGGTAGTGATCAAAACCTTGGATCTACCCTCTCTAAAATCATCGATCAACTTATCTCTAGACTCGGAGTCTAAACCACCGTGCAAGACAGACACGGCATGGCCCTCGCGCTTCATCTTCGCATAAACCATATCGGCAGTCTCCTTTCTGGCGACAAAGATGATAGAAGAAGCAATTGTCAATAAACCGTACAACTCGCACAACACTTCAAACTTGTGTGCCTCAGAATCACAGTCCATGTACAACTGCTTAATGGCATCAACATTCAACTCCTCGTGTTTCAACTTAAGAGAGTTTGCATTTGGCACCACCCTTTCAGCGTATGCTCTAACCTCGTCCGGGAAGGTGGCAGAGAAAAGCACCAACTGACAATCCTTAGGCATGGTCTTCTTCACCCTGACACATTGATCTCCCAACCCTTGCTGATCCAACATGTTATCGGCCTCATCCAAAACAAAACATCTAACCTTTGATGTGTTTATCTGTCTTCTTCTAATTAGATCAACAACGGTACCTGGAGTGCCTACCAAAACTTGCGCGGTAAAATGCTCACCTCTTTCAAAGGAGCCCGGAACGACAAGCTTCGTTGTAATCTTGGTATATTTGCTCATCTCATTTATAACATCCATCGTTTGTCTTGCTAGTTCTCTCGCTGGTGATAGGCATATGGCTTGCACAGAGTGATCATTCTCATCCACCCTTGTTAACATGTTGAGCGAAAAGGCAGCCGTCTTACCCGTACCTGACTGAGATTGACCAATCATATTTCTTGCAGGGTTTTGGATCAACAATGGCAATGCTTTCTCTTGAATCTTGGAAGGCTTGGAAAACTTCATTGCATATAGACCTTTGAGTAAGTTTTCAGAAAGTCCCAATTCTTCAAAGGATTTAACCGAAAATAATGGTGAGTTTGGATCAGCTTGTAAATCCGCAAGTTTCACTTCAACTTCGTATGTGGAATCGATCAAATTGGAAGCAGGTTTCTCATTTGAAGTCCCTTCTTTTGGTTCCTCCTTTGGGGTCTCTTCTTTGGATTCCTCCTTTGGGGCCTCTTCTTTTAGCTCCTTCTTGCTTTCTTTTTTTGGTTCCTCCTTTGAGCTCTCTTTTTTTGGTTTCTCCTTTAGGGTCCCTTCTTTTGGCTGTTCCTTTTTGGTGGTTTCAATTCTGTTGGGGGAGTCATCTAGTGTGGTTTCCTGTGTATCTGGCTTACTTTCTGTTGTTGCGGCGGTAGTTTCCGTCTTCTTGGATGGGACTTCTTCCGCATTCGGCTTCTTCTTTATCATGTTTTCCTTTTCGGAATCTTTAGAAGCAACTGGCTTTTTATCCAAGGAAAGCCTTGCCAAGAGTGAGGCTGCATCAATCTTTTCTGGTTTCGAATCTGTATGGACACAATATGGTAAATGTTAGAAGGGTCTTCAATCTCTATGGATCATCCTCACTCTGCTTCGTGCTCAAAAACGAGGGAGCCAAGCTCTGGATACATACCTGACATGGCAATGTGTGCTGAACTTTTTATTGTTGCTGTATTTGATCACTTTATATCCTTAATACTAGAGCCATTCTTGTATTTGCTGACCAAACTTATTAGATCAGATGTTTCTCTGTGTGTTTTGTCTCTCTCTCACTCTCTGTGTCGACGACAGCGGCAGCATGTTGAAGCGGTTGAAAATTTGATCAACATCTACAGAGTCGATCGACCCGACTGTGGTGCATATGGTTACTTGATAACAACAACAACCTTCTTGAGACCAAGAGAATGAAAGGCCTTTAAACAACAGGATGAATTCTTCAATCTAGACTTAAATCTTTTCACCTCTATAGCCATCAACGACAGATAGACAATACTTTTTATACGAATAGGGGTTAACAGCATTCACACGTCCGCAATGGAAGACTACTACACCACTCAGGTGGAGGAACTGGAAGTGTTACAGGCAATCTATGCTGATGTGCTAACCGTTACAACACCAGCGTCTTCAGCCTGGAACAAGAAGCCGTCGCCGCAGTTTGAAATCAATCTTACATCCGATTTAGCCAAAGAGCCCATACTTTCGTTGACTTTGGCGGTCAAATTCACTTCCACGTATCCGATGACCCTCCCGATTGTGTCCATTCTCAAACCTCAAAACATATTAGCTTCTCAACTCGTATTCCTCGATAAGGAAATGAACTCAATAATGAAACAAGAGAAAGGGGCACCAATGATCTTCTCACTAATTACTGCAATGGTCGATCACCTGAACAACTTCCAATGTAGTGCGAAGACAGATTCATTGGAAGAGGAAAGATTGAAGCGACTCGAGATGGAAAAGAAGCTAATGGAGTTACACCACAGAGTTGAACAAGAAAAGGTTGAGCAGGAAAGGGAGAAAGAACAAGAGATCCTTGATAGGATGGTGGCATCCGAATTAAAAAGAAGGCATGGAACAGCTGGCCATGCTCTTGATGAGCAGGATCAAGATGGGAATTTACACCTGAGTGATGAAAAGGAGCATCTGAATGTTACCAGCTCGATACAGCATGCGAAAGGATCCAAGTTGCACCCAGTCACCACATCTTTATCAACACGGATACTATCCAAAGGAAGCTATTTACCTTTAAACGAGCAGACGAATCTGACTGTGGACGACCCAGAACTGGTGCCTTCATCAGAAGAATTGCAGCAAGACAGATATTTTACATTTGAGAAGCCTATACTTGCTCAGCTGGACTATTTTCAATACAACTTCAGATCAGTCACAGGATTTATTCCCGTTCAACCAATTGGCCTATTGAAAGATGTCTCGAAACAGTATTTGGTCAAACCTTTTATCAACCACTCTTCACCAGTATACCAATTGGTTCAAGATATAACAAAAAACACAAATAAGTTGAGAAGAAAATTTGGAAAAAACACCAGAGGAGTTGAAAAACAGTTACAATTCTTACTCACAGAGATTGAATTGAACAATTCTTTTTGGAATAGCAGTCAGGGCAAAAAACTCATCCTTTACCTCGAAAAGGAATTACAAGCAGTCTCACAGTTGAAACATGACAACATAGATAGAGTCTATGCTTCCAGCATTGAAAAGGTGGAAATGACGTCAAATGGTGATATATCAATGAATAACTCCGCCGCAAAGAAGACTTCCAAAAAGATAACATCAGATAATAGCAAGTACTGTGTTTGGAAAATCAGAGTATTGACAGAGTACTCGGAGACCTTAGGTGACTTACTCTCTACAATCTCTTTCATTAATTTGAGTTCAGCTAGAGAATGGACTATTCAACTGCTAGAAAGCTTTGAATATTTGCACAAACAAGGCTTGATTCACAAGTGTTTGACTTTGGATGCCATCCAGATTTGCCAACCAGAAGGATTGAACCAGCCAAAAGCCAAGCTTTCAAACACATGCTATGGATATACGATATTAGACATGCTTTCGAACTATCCGAATGTTGAGCAGTCCAAAGATGATGAGATTTTACCCTTTGATGCTGGAGGCTGGACGGCACCAGAGAGGATCAATTCCAACAATAGCCGATTGTTTTCCAAACCTCAAAGAAAGACAGATGTCTGGGACCTTGGTGTCACACTTATTCAGATGATTATTGGGCCAAGTGTTATCTATGATTTCGAAGGTCCACTAGAGTTTCTAACCAGGTACAACAATATGGATCGTTCGATACACGAATTCTTGACAAGCATCTTTGAGTTTAAAACGAAGAAAAGACCGGATCCCTTGGAGTTGCTGCCTTCCAGGTTTTTGAGGCTAAATTTGAACGTTTCTCCGTTGAACAATGTCACAAACCAATTGGTTACCGAGACTGGAACTGGTGAGTTGACCACCTCTACATCAATGGAAGCCTCTCTTAATAGGTCAATGAATGGATTCAGCGATATCTCGGGAACAGGGAATTTGATGCCACCTCTAAAATTAACAACTTCCAAAACAATAACAGGGAGAAGAGAATCTTTCAACGTGAACAATGTTTTTTCTGGTGAATCCAAGAGCTACTCGAGATATGTTCAGGATTTTGAGGAAGTTGGGATACTTGGAAAAGGTGGCTTTGGTGAAGTTGTCAAAGTGAGAAACAAACTGGATGGAAGATTTTATGCGATCAAGAAAGTGAGACATACCGATGACAAGCTATCGAAAATATTGAACGAAGTGATGCTTTTGGCTAGACTTAACCATCAGTATGTAGTCAGATACTATGCTGCTTGGTTAGAAGACGACAACGGTACCAGTATCAGGCGACAAAACTCATCTGCTATTCAATCAGATGATGAAGAGGAAGAAGAAGATGATGAAAGTGAGTATGATGCTGATGAAGAGGATGGTAGAGGCACAAGAGCCAATAGTCAAAGCTTTATGTCAAATGATTTCATCTCAAACTCCATAACCAATGAACTGGAATTTGATTTCACCGATGATGACGACGATCTTTCCACTAGCCACTTTGAGTCTGATGATGATGCGAATGAAAATGGCCCCTTAGTGGTAAAAGGGAAAACAACGCCATTGAATACTGAAGATCATGACCATGACGAAGCCGATAGTGATAGTGCTTTTACCTTTGGCTCAAAGTCCTACCCGGGTTGTGCTTCTGAAGAAAAAGAAGATGCTCCCGCAAAAACGCCGACGCAAATTGTCAGACCAAAAAAGAGAAGCTTGCTCTTTATTCAGATGGAATATTGTGAAAACAGAACGTTAGATGACTTGATCAAACAAGGCTTGCCCAACGATCAAGACAACTACTGGAGAATTTTGAGGCAAATTCTAGAGGCATTGAGTCACATTCATTCACAAGGCATCATTCACAGAGACTTGAAACCTGTCAATATTTTCATTGATGAACATCATAACGTCAAGGTTGGTGATTTCGGTTTAGCAAAGAATGTACACAGCATCTCATCGACAAACCAAAAAGAGCTAGACTTGAACAAAGCTTCCGAAGATTTAACCTCTGATATTGGAACAAAGTTATACGTGGCAATCGAAGTGGAAAAGGGTAATGGAGCATATAATGAGAAAGTTGACATGTACTCCTTGGGTGTGATATTTTTTGAAATGATCTATTACCTTGGTACCAAAATGGAAAAAACAATCAAGTTGCTTCACCTAAGATCCCCGGATATTGTTTTTCCCGACGATTTTGATACTGGCAGATTGTCGACAGAGAAGAAGATCATCAAAATGCTGCTTGATCACAATCCTGAAAAGAGACCAACTGCAGAAGGCTTGTTGCAAAGTGGTTTAGTGAAAGTACAGCAGCAGGATGATTTGATGAAGGAAGCCTTGAATGCTCTAGTTGATCCATCATCATCATGGCACCATCAGGCTCGGAATATATTGTTCTCACAACCGTACAGTTTTTCTAGGGATCTGTTGTTTGCAGACTACTGGAATAAGAAGGACATGCAAGTGTCTGACTATTTGTTGCACCTGAAGATTATCGATGAGGTTGAACATATTTTTAAGATGCATGGCGCTATAAAGTTGGATGAGAATAATCCTGTTCTCTTTCCAAAAAATCCACTTTACGATTCTTCCTATCAGCTCTATGAAGTTCTGGATAGAGCTGGCTCTGTGTTACAGTTCCCATACGATTTGACGCTACCTTTGGCACGATTACTAGGAAGGCAAAAACTTTCTATCCACAAGGTTTACAGGATTGAGTATGTTTATAGGCAGATTGACAAAGATGAAGGCTCAGGTCCAGCTAAGTTCAAGGAGATTGACTTTGATATTGTTTCAAACCCAGGTGATGCGCCCGAGTATCTGCCGTTCAACGATGCTGAATGTATCAAAGTTGTCAGTGACGTCATCTCTATATTCCCTTTCTTGAAGCAGAACAATGTGAAGATAATCTTGAACCACTGTAACCTATTGGAAGCCATCATGGAATATTGTGGGATTGAAAGTGCACAAATGCTTATCGTTGGTAGAATGCTATCTGACATTGGCTATGGCAAAACAGTGAAAGAGGTAAAGGCCATACTCAAGCAGGAATTGAACATTTCATCAACTGTTTTGAACGAATTAGTTCAGTTTGATTTTAGTTTGTCTTTGGTGAATGCTGATTCGAAGTTGCACAAGTTAATGCTTGACAGTCCATACTTGAGTAGAATTGATGATTGTTTGAACTACTTGAAAAAGGTTGTTGGTTATCTTGATCTTTTTGGAGTAGAGCTAACAGTTGAACTGCAACCATTCAATGGGTACAATCTCTCATTTTACAGAGGTGGTATAATGTTTGCCGCTGTTCTTGAAGAGAAGTCGAGGTCCATCATATGTGCAGGAGGCCGTTATGATAACTTAGTCGCAACGTTGGCAAGGAACAAAACACCTAGATCATTACCTAGGGCTGTTGGTTTGAGACTTGCTTGGGATTTCTTGTTCAGCTCTATGAAAAGGTATCAGGACATGTTCAACAAACGGAAGGATGCAAAGAAAAAGCTATTCCAAAAGGACAACCTCAAAGTGACATGGAATCCAAAGAAGTGCGATATTTTAGTTGGCTTCTTCAGTGTCAGTATTTTGAAAGAGATTGCACCTGTGTTACTGAATTACTGTTGGTCCAGCCAGATCAGTGCTGACTTGCTCAAGAACTGTTTGACCATAGAGGACATGGTAAACAAGGCGGCAGATGCTGGTGTGAAATGGTTATTGGTTGTGAAGGCACAAACGACAATTCAAAGTCTACTGAACAATAGGAACAACAAGTTCAAACCATTGAGGCTGAGAAACCTAGAGTCTAAGGCTGATTTTGAGGTTGACTTGCACGACATTGCTTCCATTTTGCAGGGAGATAATTCTTCCCTTCAGAGTACTTCTGGCCCACAGTTGCTGACTTCTTTGAATGATACCACCGGTAATCAACAGGATTCGTTAAGCTCGTCCCATGTTCAACAACTTAATACAGTTAGTGAATCCAATCAGAAGGTTATAGTTGTCCCAAATAATGCCATCAATGCAAACAAGAAGAACAACAAAAAGGAGAAATGGGCTGTGGTTGATCAAGCCACAGAGGCATCAACCACATTAATTGAATCTCTTTCCAAGTGTCCCGTGTTTACCATAGAAGCCAAGTCTGAAGTGTTGGAGATGATATCAATCACCTCGCTAGATCAGCCAGATGAATGGAAAAGAAAAGTTGGTGGCGTCTCGAGTTCTACCCCGAGGTCTTTTGTGACGAACATATACAATGCATTATCCAAAGAATCTGCAAAAGGCACCAAGTGGGCAATTCTATACAGTGGTCCAAAATTGGGCAAGATTTGTGTTGTTGACTTGCAGAGATGAAAAAGTGTGTTAAAACTGGTATAGAGATTGTGACACAGAAACGGATAGATGCGTTTTTGGTTTGCAAATTAATGAATATTTATGATTGTATAACAAAAGATTCACCAACTCTTAGAGGCACTTGGGAATGTGAGATTAAATCCTCTAATATTCCCGAACTTTACCAATTATGGTGCAGTGAAACTGCAACCTTCAAGTTCTAACGTAAAAAAGAAGAGGTGTGGGTGTTACGCTCTTGGAACAGAGTCTGGCTGAACAATCATTGATCGAAAGTCAAATGCTAATAAATTTCCAAGCTCCGCTGTTATGAACGGCAAACACGGTGTAATGCTTCAACGGATTGAAGAACTAATGCTGATCATATTTCCGGTCCACACAATATCTATCTTCAAGTGGTAATTCACCATCTTATGAGGGAATACAGCAGGAGTGGGTGTTCTGCTAAGCAATCGTCAGCCACTAACATCCATTGCGGGGTACATACGGCATATATAATGGCCAGTCACGCTAACTGGAGCAGGGCTTAGGAAAATGAGCTTGAGTGAATATCCATAGCTCTAATTTGGAGACAACCTGTACGAATTCATCAACAAGAGCATTGGTGGTCAGTTGGTCCATTACAAGACCGGCTAGTAGCATAATATATAACATAACATATAAATGAAATTCTTAGCAGCAGGGGGATTAAAATCCTGCCAAGACAAGATGAGATACCGGTAATCTTGGTTAGAAACGGTATACTTCACCCTGCAACATGGAGCTAGATTTACCGACTTTGGTCTATTCTAATTGGAGTGGATGTGAGGCAGTTTATTTCCATTTTTACAGGGGAACGGCATGCATACAATAGATTACATTGTTCAACCCCAGAATCTTCATGCCGGCATGAAGAATTCAGTCACCGAGACAATTACCTTTGAATATTAGTCCGGAGTAGATATTCACCATATCATGGGTTAACCTAGAGTGCAACAACACAGGAAAACGAAATCCCACCAATGTTATCGATTGCACCTGATTGATTTACCTATAAAATCAAAGCGGTTTCCTTTTCGTTTCATGTTGGCATTTGATCTATGAGACCTTTTCAAACAGCAAGCTTGACACAGCGCTATAACAGAAAACATGTCAAACGAAGAAGAAGTATACCAGCCAAGAAGCATCGAACTCAAAAATATTCAAGACAATGACTATGCTGATGAATCCAAGGACTATCTTCATGAACAAGCAGAGGCACAGCAAGAGGTGGACCACAATCTTACAAGATGGCAGGCCATCAAGGCATACCCACGTTCGTTTGCTTACATTTTGATCATCATCTGGACCTTAGTGTTGGTTGGTTTTGAAAATCAAACAGGCAGTGTTGTTGTTGCCATCCCTCAATTCAGAAAGGACTTTGGATATTATTACGCCGCTGGTGATGAGTACGTGCTAGAAGGTAAATGGCAATCTGCAATTAGTGGCGGACCTTCCGCTGCCATTGCATTTGGTTCCATAAGCGGTTCTTACCTTGGTGATCTATTTGGAAGAAAATGGGTCATGTTTGGTGCAAGTGTGTTGACATTGGCTTTCATTGGTATCGAATATTCCTCAACTACCATAGGAGTTTTCTTTGCTGGAAAGTTTTTGAACAGTTATGTGTTGGGAACTTTGACGACTGTTTGTACCTCTTATGTTGGTGAGGTTGCTCCACTTCCCCTAAGAGGTTTATGCTCAGCATTATGTGCTCTTTCGTTATCAATTGGACCCTTCACCTGTGTCTTGATCAATAACACTACTAGTGTCTACACCAACCGCATGGCTTACAGAGCTCTATTCATTGCTCAATGGGCATTTTCTGTTATCACTGTTATCTTGTTACCTTTGATCCCTGAATCTCCATACTGGCTGATTCAGATGGGAAAGGACGAAAAGGCATTGAGACAAATCAAAAAGATCTTTAGAGATGATAACACTACACAGCAGCAGTACGCCATTATGAAGTGTACTGTTGAGGAAGCAAAGGAGATCTCTAGTTCAAAGTCGTCCTATATCGATTGTTTCAGAGGAACAAATTTGAGAAGAACTTTGATCTTCTGCTTTGCTTTCTTGATGCAATCAATGTGTGGTTTGACATTTGTTGCAAGTTACTCTACTTACTACTTTGAGCTTGCAGGATACTCTACTAAAAAGTCTTACCAGTTGACTTGTGGTGGTCAGGCACTATCAATTTCAGGTGTTATTTCTTCTTGGTTTATCGTGGATCGATTTGGTCGTCGTCCAACAGCTCTATTTGGAATTCTCTCATTGGCTGTCTTGAATCTGCTATTTGCATGTACCGGACTAAAGACTCATAGCACAAGCTGTATGACAGCTGCTGCTGCATTTATTACAATGTACAACTACTTTTACAACATTGGTGTTGGTCTCATTCCATACGTTCTGTCAGCAGAGATATCTTCGGTTGTGTTGAGAGGTAAGACTAACGCCCTTGGTAACATCACCAACTATGCCTTTCAATGCATGTGGGCCTTTGTATTACCCTTCATGTTCAACCCTGATCAGGGCAATATGGGATCTTCCGTCTCGTTCATTTTCTTTGGACTTGCTACTGCTTCGTTCTTTGTGTACTACTTCTACCTCCCTGAGACTGCCAACAGGTCCTTTGAAGAGATTGACGAGATGTTCAACAACAAGATTCCTGCCAGAAAATGGGCATCCTATACAACACTCTATACAAAGAGAACAGACGCAAACACCAAACCGAAGCTGGCTGTTGAACATGTTGAGTATGTTGAGTAGGCAGCTTCCATCTCCTTTTGCTCTGTGGCTTGAGCTGTAGTATCTTGACCCCTATGAGCTTCCTATTCATCTGTATCTTCTCTTTTGAAATTTTATACTTGTTCAGTATTGCACAATTATACTCTTTTTTTTTCACTTATGAACCAAAAAGACATTGTAGTTTTCGAAGGTTTCTGTTGCTCCATTATTTGCAAACTGATGGATGATTTTTTGAAAGCTGCAATTGATGTTTTCACCCATCAATTTGAGCTTCTTCTCGGTCCTGTATACTTAGTATAAGAGAAGTCATGTATAGGTGAGCTAGTTTCTAACTGACATCAGGCCATGATGCCTCCTCCTTTTCCCGGGCAATCATGCTCTGAAGGATCAGACACAATGTGCTTGCAAATTTGGATTCAGTCCTCGTTGGCACGTTTGCAACGTTTGACCAATCTTACCAAACTTACCAATATATACATGGTAAGCTCTACTTATGTATATCTGCAACAGTAAGAGGGAAGTTGATCCCGATTTAGGCGTGAAAGCTGAGTATTGTGGAAGCTTCATTAACTGTCCAGCGAAAATTTAAGGGGCTGTATTTCAAGTGGTACCTTTCTCTTTCTCTCTTATCAGTCGGGCAGTGGTTGAAGTTTGGACATTTTCTCCATTGGAGTGTCGGGACAGTGGAACGCCGGCCAAGTCCTTATTGTCTTCTGCTCGGCATGCGGGCTTCGTGTTCCGTTGAACTTAAGCGAGGAACAAACAATGAGCCAAGATAACGTTTTAGACAGCTTGCAGTTTCCGAATCGGTTAAGGTTATCTCCCACTATCTCTGTAACCATATATGGTTAGCATCATCATCTATCGTGTATAAGGAAGCTTTTGGAATATATTAAATACTTCCCTTCCCTTCAGTATTTTAATTTAATTTTGTCGTCGAATCATTCACTGACCGAGATCTATTCTCAATTAAAGAGTTTTACACCATCTGTACACCTCTCGAGCTTGATAATAGCTTGAAGAAGCAACAACATGAGTGAACTTAAATCCACAAAAACTATTGAACAAGTGAAGCAAGAAGTTGAAGAAGAATGGGTTCCAGGAACAGTCCATCTGGTTGATGTTGGTCATAGTCTAAACGTGGAACACAATGGAGGCACCGACATTCTCTTAGTGCCGCAACCAACAGATGACCCAAATGACCCATTGCGTTGGTCAGCAAAGAAAAAGTTCTGGCAGTTTGCAATTTTGTGGATGTGGTCATTCTTGACGGCAGTTGCAACTAACTGGTCGGGTCCTGCATGGGAACAGTTAACAATTGACTTTAACACCACCTATTCCGTTTTGAACAATACATCCGCTGTTGGATGGCTGTTTTTGGGTTTGGGATGTTTATTTTTACAACCAATTGCAATGAAAGCAGGAAGAAGAGTTGTTTACTTGTTTGCCACATTATGCCAAACCTTTGGTAATGTTGTTGGGGGCCTTTCCGCCTCTGTGGGTATGGTCTACGCTGCTAACGTGATGACATGCTTCGCAGGTGCACCATGTGATTCTTTAGTCCAAATTTCAACCACTGATATCTTTTATCAGCATGAAAGGGCCCATAGAATCTCAATGTTGACCTTGGCGCTATATTCTGGTTCCTACCTTGGTCCAATTTGTGCAGGTTACATAGTTGAGTCTCAGACGTGGAGATGGTGCTACTGGTATTTGGTGATATTCTTTGGCGTCATGTTTGTTGTTCAGGTGTTCTTCATGGATGATTCCACATTTATCCGTCGTGATTTGAAGAAGCAAGAAGAAGCCGTCTTGACTCAAATTATTAGCAGTGAAGAAGGTATTGAAGCTGACCAAAAAAATGCCGTCGTTGATGTTGAAAGTATCAATTCCCCAACTTCGAAGAAAAGGAGGAGCTACAAGCAAAGAATGGGAATTTGGGAGAGAGAGTACAACGATAAGAGACCAATTTGGTTGATTTTTATGCGTCCACTAACAACTTTGAGATTACCTGCATTTGTCTGGGGTGGATTTGTTTATGGAATTCAAGTTATGTGGCTCTCTTTACTTGCCACTACTCAGTCTGAATACTTCGCTTATGAACCATACAATTTTAATGCTGGTGCGGTGGGTGACACAAACTTTTCTTCGTTGATCGGTTGTATCTTTGGCGCTGTTTGGGGTGGTTATTTGTCAGATAGGTTTGTGGAATGGAAAGCAAGGAAAAATAATGGTATTCTAGAACCTGAATTTAGGCTTTGGTTTATCTTGCTACCTGCCGTCATTAATTCAGCTGGTCTCTTGATGTACGGCTTGGGTCTAAACTCTGGTGTGCATTGGATTTTGCCAGGTGGATTTGGTATGGCATTCCTTGGATTTGGTATTGGATCTGCTGGCGCTTTAACAATTACATATGCCCTAGACTGTTACCCAGAAATGCAAAGTGAAGGGTTGGTGTTGATGTTGTTTTTAAGAAACATGATTGGAATGGGTTTCACCTTTGCGATTCAGCCTTGGCTGGACAGAGATGGTTTAGTCACTACTACCTGGTTGATGTTTATGCTATCTGTTGTGTCCAACTTCAGTTGTTTAATATTTATTCAATGGGGCAAGTTGTTCAGACTGAAGACAAAAAATTATTATTTGAAGTTTTCAAACGCTGATACGTTCTTTTAGTCTTTTTCTCTCACCTCTTATAATTCGGATGGCTTTATAGCACGACCAGTCTTTCAATCTGTACCTTAATGGCTTTATCTCTTAATATTCTTGTGTAGAGGAACTCACTAGGTACACACGAGGCATTTGTACGTTCACCCACTATCGCAACGGAGAAAAGGCTTCCACGTCTAGATGGCTGTTTCATTGCTATGCAACTGTAGTTCGAGTTCATGTGGAATGCTTCCGACGTCGCATTCAACCAGCTCAAAGACGTTTATGAGGGTATTTCAAATGATCTCAAAGATCTGACTCTGGTTCCAGTTTTGGAGAAGCCTCATCAGCAGGGTGATCTTATTCTATTGGCTTTTGATGAGGCGCATTTGCTCGAGGATGAGTCTTTTTTTGATACCACCAACTGTTATGCATGTTTTCGAAATTCACTTTTCTGAAGACCTTTATCACGTCGGCCACAATGAATGAGGGTACATTCAACAGAGTGAAGGCTCAACTGAAGATTGACGACCGAATTGGAGAGTACTATCCTGTCATCAGGTCTAAACCCTGACATCGGAAACCTTGCTTACCAACAAATGAGCACACACTCTCCGATGCATGCGGGTGGTAGTTCGCACGTGACGACACGTCCCTAATGCTCTCGAAAGGTACACTGAAAACTTTTCTGCTGAATCCCAACGCGCAGGCAAAACCGTGGTGCTTTTCCAGTTCAAGGACGCTCTTGGTCAAGCCCTTGCTTATTGTAAGGATCTTCTACCTGAAGGGATGCTCTACATCGATGGAGACCTTTTAACTCATCAGAAGAGCACACGGATCGAGTCCTTCGAGCACAATTCCAACATTAGATTTGTCTTTGGAACGAACCTTGTTTCACATGGCACTGATAGCAAAGATGTCAAACATGTGATCTTTTCGAGGCTTTGCCTCAGCTCGTTAGTGGAACCATCCAGACTGTGGGTAGAGTCAGGGGTAAAAGTGTGTGCTATTTTGTCACATCTCACAGACTAATTCCTACAGATACATGCATTCATCAGATCGCTGCATAGTATTATTGGCCTGATAGCTCTAGTGGAGACGGTTTGAAGTGGAATGTGAAGTGTTCTTCTTCCTGCAATGTTTGCCATGATGAGAACGTATGTCGTTCCAGTGACTCTGACCTGGTGGAGCATCTTGATGACTATTCGATACCCATCGCAGACACAACAAGCAACAACTTGACAGTCAAGAGGAGATCTTCCTGTGATTAGTTTTCATCGTCTGACGATCCTACAGATGAACAAGTGACGGCATTTCTGGATGACGAAGTAGATTGTTTGGCTATGGTGTTACTTCGGCCAGTTCTTCTACCCCATATAATGAATTTAGCGGGGAGCTTCGCTCTCGTTACAACTCTTCGTTGATACTGCACCCGCCTTGGTGACGGACGAATTCTTCGAGAATGACAGCATTCTTTTTGAGGAGAAGGCACTGGAGAAGGTGAGATCTTATGCTTGCGGGAAGGATGCAATCCAATTCTACAACATGCATGTAAAGGAATGGCACCTATATGTGATGGGAATAATTATTTCCGCGCGCATAGTTAAGGATATTTTTCTCCGCATAGTTAAGGCACATTTGTTAGTAATGCGCGGAATCAATTTTCGCATTTTCAGTTCAATTGATTCCGCCATAGTTAATTTTACATAGTTAAGAGTTGAGTTGCACAGCCTCAATAATAGTCCTTCCATAGTTAAGGGACATTTGTTAGCAGATCGCGGATTCAATTTTGTCCGCCATAGTTAATTATTCAACAGCTTATTCACGTGGGGCTCAGTCAGCTGACTTTGGCAGGTTTTGCAGTTGTTAATTTCGGTTGGCACTAGCAATGTATTATATTGTCGATGGATGGTCCTATTGGATTTCCGGCTGGTTCAGTCAAAGGCTGGAATGATAGTCAGAAACTGGTCTCAACAGTCAACTCGCGTTAGTCTCGGACAGGCATACAGGCATGACT
>JAJLWO010000109.1:0-45402 GCA_030570775.1 Ogataea pignaliae | reverse complement strand
CCCTAGCCAGGGTAGAATCAGTCGAACAATCGAACAATTGAACAAACACCCCAATCGATAAGACATGTATTAGATAGAATTAATCAAGCCAAAACAGTCAAAGAAACATAACCGAATAGGATGCTGCCTTTTTCAAACAGTAACGAGGACAGGCCAGGCTGTGGACAGAGACAGACCACACAACGGGAATCCCCGCCAGCTCCAACCCGCATCCCCTACCGGTAAGCACCGAGCCTCCCTGATTGTTTCAATCCACGTCAAAATCATGTGTCACCTCTCCTTATCTATCACACAGCCAGCAGGGGTTGATTAAACGATGCGTTATGGGATGTATATATACCCTACGGTAACAGCATGAATAGTTACAGGATACAAGAAACACGTCTTAGGCCCAAGTATGTTTGAACGAGAAGAAACCAAATACGGTACGATTAAACGAAGGCGCTACACAGGATGTGTAGTCATTGGAGAATGAGAATGGAGGAAGAAAGAAAAGAAAGGAGGCGACCAAAGATATAAAACAGTAAACGGTCCAACCGAAAGAAAAAAGAGATTCACAACTGTAAATTTATGAAGCAACAACAACAGTAAAAAAACAAGCGACAGGATATTAATCAATCAAACCTCAGTCTTGGTGATATATTCGGCACCCTTTGAAGAACCTTCAGACTTTGGCTCTTCATCGCCAGAGATAACTTGCTCTTCGATCAAATGGCTGGAATGGTTTTGTAACTCTTCAGCAGAATCATGATCGTCAAATTCTTGTGGCAAGAACCAGTTCAAAAAGACACCCATGATACCGGTAATTGCGAAACCAGTCTCCAAGACCAAGACAATGGCATTGAAGAAACCCCTTAGGGCATTGTTAGGACCATCGTAGGTGAACATGTAATCGGCCCAATCGGAAACCATTGTTGCACCTAGACCAAACATCAACGAAGAAGTCAACACAAATCTGTCCCTTCTTGTGAATGGAGTTGTAGAGATAATCTTCAAACCAGAAACGGTGACTGAGGTGAATAGGAATGTAGTCATACGACCCAAGACAGACTTTGGAATGGCAACGAATGCAGCGGCAAACTTGGAAAAGACACCCATAATAACAAGGAAGAAACAACACCAGTAACCAACTGTTCTTGATGCACATTTGGTGATGGAAATGACACCATTATTCTGGGCAAATGTAGACATTGGAGTTAGGGTCATCAAGGCTGCAAGAATACCGTTGACACCATCGGCAAGAACACCACCTTGGATTCTTGATTCGTACAGTGGACCTTCAATGTCTGTTCTTGAGACATCACAAGTGGCTGTGATATCACCAATGGCTTCCATCATTAAAACGATATAGCATGCCAACATGGGTAACACTGCTGGTCCATAAACAGTCAATTTGAAGGTATGAACCCACATAAAAGTTGCAGCTGGAGCAGCATTAATACTGGTATTTGAAAAGTAACCACAAGCAGCAGCAACGATACAACCAACCAATAGACCAATAATGACAGCACAAGACTTCATGACTGGAGCACCCCATTTTTCACAGATGATGATGGTAACAAACACCAAGAAACCCAAACCAATCAATTGAGCAGAACCCCAAGCATAACCTTGCTTACCACAGGCAGCGTCAACACAACCTGAACCACCAACCAAATCCTGGAATCCAGATTCAATCAACGAAACACCAATTAGAAGAACAACAGGACCGGTAACAAGAGGAGGGAAAATCTTCTGTAACAAAGCAGGAGGTAAAAACGAAAGCAAAACTTCAATCAAACCACAACATGCAGAAGTACCCAAGATGGCACCATACCCATCAGGACAAGCCAAAAAAGTTCCATCTGCAGCAGTTGGACATTCCCCATTTGCATACATCATAGGGAAAGCCTTAGTAACGATCGAGATAGTGGCGAAGGATGTACCAACAACAGAGACCAATCCAGTACCTATGAAATAGCGGCCTCCGGTAAAAGGAATGGTGAACCTGGTGATTTGAACAGCCGATAGCAAACCTGAAATGATCAATGCTGCACTGACAAGATACTGAGTCAACTCATCGTCCAAATAGGCATACGCAGAAATGATGATAGGAGGAGAACAGAGACCAGCCAACATGGATAAGGCATGCTGTAGACCCAATAGGAACCCAAGAACAACTGGAATGTCATCATCCAATCCAAAGAAAGGTTGAACTTTTTTATGCTTTGTGACGAACGGTAAGGATGGTGTGAATAGGTATGCGTAATCGTAGTCACCTAGTAAACCTTCCCTTGAGGTGAACTTCTTGGCGAACCTCTTTGGGGCGTCGACCAAGTTAATCATTTGAGATGTGGGTGGGAAATGATGGGGAGGTTGAGATTGAGGAGGATGGATGGATGGATGGAATGACGTGAGACTGTATATAGTCGATCTCTGGTTGATTAATGGATAGGCGTTTACCTTTTTATTGACGAATGGAAAGAACAAGACAAAACTTTGAATGAAACTGGATTAGTTGAAAATTGAGGAATTCAACAGGGTCTTATATAAAGAATGAAGAGCAAGAAAGCCAAAAAACAAAAAAAAAAAACAGAAGAAGTAGTAGAAGAAAGTTCAAGTGAGTATTAAATCTTTCACTCCTGCAGATATAATAGATAGCTTGCATGTGAGTAATGCGTGTATGCACGAGTGATCTGATTAGCCATCTGACAACCAACCAATTAACTAACCGATTGTTTTCTCTCTTTGTTTAATTTCAATTCCCGATCGTATTAGATGATGGGTGTGTTGTTTGCTCATCAGTATAAGCAGGAGATTCGGTTTGAATAGTACACAACATACGACAACAATCATGGCCCATATCCATAGTCAGAGTCAGAGTCAAAGTCACGGTCACGGCCATCGGCGAGTAAGGCTGTAGGGGTGCAAAGGGGCCTTTTCCTCGCCCCTTCTCCCTCCCCTCCAAGGCAGCAGCAGCAGAGCGACATCGATTGATTGCGAACAAAAAAACTTGTGCGATAAGGAGAAGATTAGAGTTTTTGCACTTTCTTTTCTATTGTGTTAAGAAGCTTCTCTGCTATTGTTTCTAATACATTTGCGGATAACTATTGTTATAGAGTAATAAACAAAATAAGCTAATTCCACTAAAGGCTCTGCGGCGGTGGTTGTGGATTTTGACAAGAATGAGGGCCGTTTGGCTGTGTGCTCTCTGTAGGGATGGGGCGCCCACCCGGTGCTACGGTTTTCCCCGGTGATGTCCAGGATCCAATCTGGACACTCTGCTCGTCAATGTTTCTCGGCCTGCCTCCCAGACCTGCCAGACCTGCCAGTCTCGCCTCTAACTAACGGGGACACCCGTGAAAGTGAAGAAGCTAAAGAAGCTAAACATGACTGCCCGCCAAGAGAGCAGTCTGGATTTTACAACCACTCTCTCAACAATACAGCTGACCTCTTCGTCTCTTTTTGCTCATACTCACACACATACAACTCGGTCAAGTACGTGAAGTTGGTCTTTGGTTTTGGCTATCAGTGTGTATGTGACTGTCTAAGCCAATCAATCGCTTAGTCTTCCCTAAGAGATTTCAGGTTGCTTCATTTGAAAACTTCCGCTATGGTATATCATTTCTTTTGGCTTCTCTCTTCCTCTCTCTCTTTTGTAGCTAAGCGTACAAACTCTCGTATAAGTCCATCATTAGAACAGAAGATGAGCCAAACTCCCATTTATCGAGGCTCATTTTCTAATTGGACCCCATAACTGGTTATCGTTCGTACTTTAAAACAAGAGCGGCGGCGCCCGGCATTAGAGAAAATAATAAAAAATTTGATCTGATGAATTATACAATAAGTTTTCATCTCCCCATACAGTTAAGAAACACAGCCATGCATGCAATATGCATCTCATGAGATCACATCAGACAGACACATGTCAATCTATGCCAACCTGACCTACCTGACCTGGCTGGCCACCTACCCTACTATGCTGCTCTTAAGGGAGTATTTGATGTATATACTGACATCGGTTGACGCTCGGAATGAATAACACTAACAAGTAGATATAACTAACTAACTATTGTGTAGACTAGGCTTCAGTTCGGAACTACGGTTGTTGTAAGATCATCCCATTCCCACCCAAGTCGATTCTCGCGATCAATCACAATAGCGATAGGGGTCTTCTTTTTGATTGTTAACGACATTCCTAATCTTTACATTCTCGAGGATTAATCTGATTCGTAAATCATTTGTTCCAATTCAATTGTTAAATGGAATTTGTTTAACGGGAGAGAGAGAGATTTATATTTTCAACGGTTGTATGGAACCGAGCGCTACCATGTCTCTACCGATGCTGCTACCACTACAACTTTAAGGGTCCAAACGTAAAGTGATTTTGCCTGCACATGTTCATTGTCCCACACCTCTGTGAAAGAGCACTTCTTCAATAAGCAGGCCATCTCTGTAGAGACTGCTTCGAACATGTGCCCAAGGTCACTCTCAAAAATGATGAGGAACTTTTATGATCACACGACATAGTGATATGTATGTATGTATCCTAACGGGTATCACATCTCGTGAGAACCCCTAACGAAGGCAATAATTGAAAGAAATTGTTCTTTGCTCGAAGATAAGATCATGTCTATCTTCTTCACAGCAGAAGTGGTTAGCTCCTGTTCATACACAGATCTGACACAATCAGCCTTGCAAGGTCTCAACCAAATCACTGCAAAAGGGCATAAAAGATGCAAAATATACATCTCCATCTTAATCTCATCAAACCAGATTCAACAGTCACATGAGTTACTAACCAGCACACCTTCACATTTGCTAGCTCGATGACTATGACTTTAGTTTTCAACATCAATTGTCAACATCAATTTTCAACATCAACACCCCCCTCCCTGTGAAAACATAAAAAGGACCGCGAGCCTTAGCGCCTCACACGGAAAATTCCTAATAGATAACCCTGTACGAGGTTTCGGCGAGCTCCGGTGGACGTTGAGCTTCCCAATGCGGTATGCGTAGCGGGCATAAAAAAACACAGCCCATTCCAATTCATCCAAAGGCCTCTTCCCTCCATTTCCTTACTACCTTTGGCCTCATATATATTACTTAATACACGGATTCCACCTTGTTATCATCAACTAGAAAACTTTTGTCACGTTAAATAGATCAAACAAACAAACAAACAAACAAAGTTAATATGGGCTTGTGTGGAATAGCAAATTGAGTAGGACGGCTTACAATTAACTATACCTCTACATATCGTTTTTATTCCCATCCTGTTTTCCCCCGTTGAACTAACACGCCGCCAAAAGCGCCGTGAAGCAAATGCTTTAAAGCATATCTGGGTATTTTGTTAATGTTAATTGTCTGCACTTTGCTGATTGGCCTGTCCTATATATATATGATAGATATGCATTCCCGGGAATTCAGCGGTATTGTAGTTGGGAGCCAAGACCCATCCTGAAGATAGTTGCAAATGTTAAAAATGAAACGAAGAAAAGTTCCTTATCGCATATTTACAACGTGCACAGTGCTACGCTATCAGGTCTTACAACGTCCAACAAGATTAAACGGATTGATCAATGATAATTACATAGCAAAAATAAACGGCTTACGCTCACTTCCCAACAACCTTCTTCAGCATCTTCTCCCTCTTTCTTCTTCTCTTTGGATCAACGTTAACGATCAACCCGGCCCTATTTTCAACGGATTCCCAAATCTCCTCACTGATAACTTTGGGCAATTTACGTCCATAAAGACACTGATCAACAAACCACATCCCAACGATAAATTCAAGCTTCGTAAGTAATCCATCATCAAGATCAACATCGTCCAAATTGATACTTGACAAAAGTGTAACGAAATCATTCTCAACTTTTGAATCCAACTTTCTCAAGTTCATCTGATCAAGTTGAATCTCCTTCAAAGCGCACATGGTCTCCCTCTTACGTGGCTCTTTCAAAAGATTCCAAATCCTAGATAATGTCTCATTGGATAACCTTGACCGTTTCCAAAGTTCCCTTACGATCAATCCATGAATCTTTTCGGTATCATCATCTAGAATAGACGTGATGTTTGTCGATGAGATTTGATCAACGTACACGTTTTTGTTGGAAACCCATATTCCTTCATACCGTTTCTTCTCATCTTCAGAAACAATCTTTGAATCGGAATGATGCTTCCATGGTTTCGCCTCGTCAAATTCTTTTTTCTTGCTCGAGGATTTGTCCTTTCTTAAGGTTGTCTTAAATCGTAACTGTTGTGTTGGTTCAACCGTAGACAATAGATTGGTCTCACTGGTAAATCCATTGAGGTTAGAATGTGAATTGTTGTTTGATGTGGGGACTCCCGAATGATGGTGGCTCGATTGACCTTGGAAACCTAGCATCTTTTGTAACCTCTTGCTATTCTTACCACGCAGGGGACCATGATGATGATGTGGGAGTTTGTTGTAGGAAGCTGACGAAATGGGATACTGTGGAAGTTCGCTTTGCACAGATGAAGATGGTAAAGAACTGTTCTGTGACTGTGATTGTGATTGTAAGTTAGAAAGACTTTCGGGAGCAGGAGCATCAAAATAGCCAGTCATTTGAGGCTGATTGGTGGGCGACTCTAAATAGTTAACCAGCTGAGGAGGGTATGCTCCTCCCCTTGGCGTCTCCAGATCCGACTGTGATGCAAAATATGAAACGTTATCGTTATCAAGGTTCGAAAACGCACCTAGTGGTGGAGGTTTTCTCGATAGCCTTCTCTTATCACCAACATTTTCCGAGCTACGGTTGAGAGAATTGGGAGCAGTATCCGAATAACGAGGTTGTAGTTGTGGTCCAAAGGCAGGAGAGTTGCCATCTCCTACGGAGGAAGAGGACGGATGCTGCTGTGGATGTTGTTGCTGATGCTGTGACGGTGGCAAAACAAGAACTGGTAAACCAGGAGGTGGTCTTCTTCTGCTACTAGATGTGGGTGGATCAAGAGGAGCATCACCAATATCTTCAGAATCTGCATTGCTCCATGTTAATGATGGTCTCTTTAAGTTTAAGTTGGATGAAGCTGTTGGTAACTCATACGAGAATGACAGGTTGTCGTTGTTTAGATCTTCCTGATATACACTGTTTGGACCTTCACTGTAGAACCCACTGGCAGAATCAAACCGCTCATCCTCCGATATCATAGGAAGCGACAATGAAGAGTACGAATTAGACTGGCTTATGGATCCTCCTCCTCCTCCTCCTCCTGCTGCTGCTGCTGCTGCTGCTGCAGTCGCCGCTGAAAACCCAGCGTTGGGTTGTTGTTGTAGCAACGTCATCATGTTATCCTGGCCTAGAGATGATGTCAAACTTTGGGAATCTGAAACAAGAGGTGATGATGAGTTAAAGGGGCTTCGGCTTAGCGAATCACCACGGAAAGAGTCCGGCTGTGGTGGTTCCAAGGAAAAGTAATTGATGCAATCATCCACATTTGTTGTTGGAACTGCTGGCTCGCCATTAGTTGCTGATAAGTCGCCAGTTGCTTTAAAGTTGGGCGATTTCAAAAGGGGCGGCGAACGATCATTGTACAATGTGTGTGTGTCGTTGGCTGATTTCAACGTCGGAGAGTATTGTGATGCTGGTTGTGGTTGATGTTGCGGTGCCGGTGACTTTGGAAGCGCGGTAGAGGATGTGGAGGTTAGTGAGGGTTGGGGAAGACTACGAGGGCGTTTTGGGGAAATAGGAGTTGATACCGAGGATGATGTTGTTGCTGGTATTTGTGAGCCGGCAGCTACGGCTGAAACATTGGGAATCTTATTATAGCTTGTCGAAGAAACCATCGATGATGGTTTGGCCTTTGCCACCAAAGATGCAGCAGATAGTGCTACCGAAGAGCTTGATTTGTTGACCTGATCCCAGGTAGTCTTGCTCGATTGTTTCTTACTTGATGATGGAGCATGATGCAGCAGAGTGGTGGTTGATCTTCTATACGGCTTAGGAGGTGATCCCGAAGAATGAGACCCTGACGTTGGTAACAATGTAGTGGAAGTCGATGAAGAAACGGATGGTCTTTTGATCAGTCTCGAGGTAGATGGTTGCTCTGTCACAACCACTAATGAAGGCGGCTTATTGGTTGAAGTAGAGGAAACATTGGATGCCGTTGATGCTCTCCTACCCTCTATAAATCCAGGATCAGTTTTCGTATGGGTAGAGAGAGAAGAGGGTGTTACCTTAGACGAGGTTGAAATTTGGGGCAATTCATGACCTGCTCCTCCTCCTCCTCCTCTTGAGGAATGCCTTTGGACAATTGATGGATGGGACATATGTGATAGCTGTGATTCCTTCTGCTGCTGTTCTGCCTTTTTGAACATCAGACTTGCTGCTTGCGCAGCCAAGCCTTGCTCAGCATGTTGCTCTTGAGAAGCCTCTTTTTTCACTGCAGACTGGGCTGCTATTGAAGAGTGTGATACCATTAATCAATCACGAGATATTCAAAGGTTAGTGGAACTCAATTAGAAAGTTTGATTGAAACAGAAACCACAGGATCCCATTGAAAGCTGTTTGAGGAGGGAGTGATGGTGATACCACTTTTACTTCTTCTCCGGTATTTGTTTTGATGTTACTGTGTGCTTTGAATTTGATGAATCTTTGGATAATGAAAGAGTGAGTTAGAAAGTGCTGATTTGATGGTGGGCAATTGATATCCAACAAGAAATGGTCTGTTTCTGTTGGAATGTTGTATATCGTATATTGTATATAAATATATTGTACATTCTTTAGATATGTTTTGTCTTTTGTTGTGGGCGGTGCGGCTCGTGCTTTTTTTTCTTATGGTGCAGAGGTGTACATATGTACATGTACTCTTTAAATTTTTATTGAAAAATGAAAAATTATTTTTTTTTGTTGTTTTTTCGCTTTCTTTTTTATCTATCTATCAGCTTTAACCTCCTTTGATCCCTTCCTTTCTTTACTTTTGTCTACATTTCGATCCATTTCAGAGATCAGACAAACTATTGGTATTCAATCTGACTGGCTTTGCTTGCAATTGAACAGCAACAGCAACAACAACAACAATAGCAACAAGATACAGCTTCCAATCATGTCAGAAGACTCCTCCACATCAGCCTCCGCAACAGACAAGAGGTCTCTGGCGTTCTCTGAACAACACTACTTCTCCTCCTATGATCACTTTGGAATTCATGAAGAGATGTTGAAAGATACCGTTAGAACATTATCCTACAGAAATGCAATCATGAAAAATAGACATCTATTTAAGGATAAGGTTGTTCTAGATGTTGGTTGTGGTACCGGTATACTTTCAATGTTTGCCGCAAAGGCAGGTGCCAAGCATGTCATTGCCGTCGATATGTCTAACATCATTGAGATGGCTCAGAAGATTGTCAACTTGAACGGCTTTGAAGATAAGATCACACTTGTGAAGGGAAAGATGGAAGACGTTGTCCTGCCCTACGATAAGGTTGATATCATCATCAGTGAATGGATGGGATATTTCCTATTGTACGAAAGTATGATGGATTCTGTCCTATGGGCTAGAGATAGATACTTGGTTAAAGGTGGATTGATTCTACCAGACAAGGCCAACATTCAGATGGCCCTAATTGAAGATGGGAACTACAAAGATGAAAAAATCTTCTACTGGGAAAACGTCTACGGATTTGACTATTCTCCATTCATTGAACCATCAATGGCTCAACCGTTGGTTGAAACAGTTAATAACAACAGTGTCGTTACAAACCATTGTAAACTGGTGGAATTCGACTTGAACACAGTCACCATTGAAGAACTAACCTTCCATTCCAAGTTTAAGCTAACAGCAACAAGGGATGACCTAGCACATGCCGTTGTTGCATGGTTTGACATCGAATTCCCATACGATGCAGAAGGTGAGAAAGTTGTGTTTTCAACAGGTCCACATGCCCACTATACACATTGGCAACAAACCATCTTCTACCTCGATCAAGTTTTGGATTTGAAGAAAGGTGAGACTGTTGAAGGTTCGCTTGCCTGTAGACCTAACGAGGGCAACAACAGAGAGTTGGATGTTGAGCTTGAGTGGGACTTCCAAGGTTCTGGTGAAGCAGATTCAAGAGCTCAAAACGGTAAATACAACTACTTCATCCGTTAAAATGTTGTCTTTTCCTCTTTTTTCCTATTCTTTTCTTGTCAATTGTGATTGCAGTGCTTCGCTTTTTTCTAATCTTTTTTCTGTCATTATTATTATCTTTTATTAGATGAGTTAGTTTGTCCGCATTGATTCCTACGTTTTTTTATTCTCTTATTTGATGACTCTACTGCATTCTCAAAGGTCTTTTCTACTTACTGTTTTCTACTCTCTTTTGAACCCAGTCACTTCATATAGCCTATATAATAATTTGTACCATAGAACAGAATTTGTCACATTAATTTGCCATTTAGTTAGTTACTTGCTTACTCCCTTAAATAACTCCCCTAAGGAAGATATGCGTCGATCGTTGCAATAAATCGACGCCACTAACGACGACGCCGCACACTCAAAGACCCATTTTTTTTCACGTGGGGAGGGAACCAACATCAGTTTCTGTTTTGAAGGGTTGAACAGAAAAAAGCATTGACACTAACAACAACAGCAACAACAGCCTCTTGAAATTAGCGGTTGGGCAAGAATTAAACTGTTTGACAGCCAAAGCTGAATTGTTGTTGAACGGTGAATGACTGATTTTTCAATCATAAAATCCAATTTCCTCTCTCACTGAAGCCATCTTGGGGTAGCATATATCTCAACAAGTTTAGCAAAAAGCATAAGGTTACAACAATGGCCTTTCCCATGAGCTACTCCATATACGCATTGACGGTAGTGGCAATTTCAGTCTCATTAATACTTGCAGCCACCATCAAAACGACACAATCGTCCCCATCTTCACAGCGTTCGTCGTCATACCCAATTCACAACCATGACTCCGAAGGTTCCACTTTCACGGCCACTTCCATGTGGAACCTGGGAAGCAAAGAGGCGGATACGGAAGATAAGAACAAACAACTCCACTACCCCTCCGATCTTACCCGTGACATAATGGTCAAACAGATCCATTCCCACAACGACTATTGGAGAGACGTTCCCCTGTACACAGCGTTAAGTTACGGAGTGCAGTCAGTCGAAGCGGACGTTTGGGTGTTCCCCGAAAACGAAACTAGACTCAACACAGAAGAAACGACAATATACGTAGGTCACTCATTGTCATCATTGACTAAGTCAAGAACGTTGTCTTTGCTATATTTGGATGAAATACACAGTATCATTTCATCGAACAATCCAAAGAATGAAATCACATCAAGAACCCCACCATCACATACAAACGGAGTCTTTGACACAGATTCCTACAGCACTCTATTCTTATTCATCGATTTTAAAACGAATGGGAATATAACATGGCCTTACATTTACAATGCATTAGGGACACTAAGGGAAGAAAACTGGTTGAGCTGGTTCGACGACGAAGAAGGTACTATCCATCCAGGCCCCTTGACAGTCATCGGAACGGGCAACGTCCCATTTGACATGGTTCATGGCCTATCAAAGAGAGATATCTTCTATGACTGTCCATTGAAAGATATCTCCAATGAACAGTATCATTCTGGGAATTGTCCTATCTCTTCTGGCTCCTTGCGTGAATTGGTTGGTGATGTTGGTACCTCCGATGGACTAAATTCGTCCCAACTGCTCAAATTAGGCGAGTTGATAGACACGGCTCATTCCAAAGGGATCAAAACTAGAGTTTGGGATACGCCATGGTGGCCTGTAAAGAAGAAGGAGAACGTTTGGAGGCAGTTGTTGGATATGGACTCGGATTTCTTAAATGCAGATGATGTTGGTTTTGCTTCCACATTTCTGTAAACAGTTTAATATTAGTTTTTACTTGGGTTTAATATTTTTGTTTCTGATATTGTTGATTTTCAGGCTGAGTTTGATATAACCTGTGGTTACATCTGTGCTACAGGAATGTTTTTATGCGTGAATAGGCAGTGGCTGTTGCAGAGATTTCAAATACGTAGTGTTCAAAGAGTAATACAATCGTTAGAGGTTGGGGATATTTCATTAGGTAGACATAACAGCAAAAACAAAAACAAAAAAACATGTGTGTTGCACCAGTGCACAAAATGAATCAATTGTATGAACCACAAATAGGACATCAACCACAGGCAACTGTCGAATACAGCATCACATAGCGTATCACTCAAGTCCAAACTTCTCCTCCTTAGCTTCCACTGAAAACCAAGTCAGCCCTTTTGCCAGTTGAAATGGATTTTCATTTGCATCTGAATGGTTCTCCTCATTAACCACTTTAATTTCAATACTGGTGATTCTACCAACAAACCAGTCCCTGTTAGATAGATCGATGTATTTCTCATTAGGGACCCACTTCTTACCAATCTTGATCGACTTGAAGTTCTTCAAATAAAAATTAGGCGAGCCAATGTTGAAAGCTGCCCATGGCTGTTGCTCATTCTGCAATTGATGAGACTGTTTCTCAACAGCGTGTGTGGAATTTGACACTTTTCCTTCAACATCGTTCAACTGTTCAGCCATGGAGGTTAAAGTCTTCAAGAATAACACCAAATCCCCAGTCTTGAAGTTTTTAATTGAGATTTGAGTGTTTAGTTCATTGCTGAGGTTCTTCAACTCTAACCTTTGCTGGTTCTTATCCTTTTGCAACTTTCTAGCCAAAGTTTCAACATCGTTGAATCTTCTAAAGACTCTTTCAACAACCAATTCATTGTCAACGTGTGTAAACTTCAAGAAATTTTCGAATCCACTTTCAATGTTTAAATTCTCATAGTTGTCAAGCAACTTCTTGATCTTCTTTTCGATGGAGCTTTCCTCACAAGACTTCAATTCTTCTGCAATATCAATCTCCTTTCCGTTGATAGTAACACTGCTAGACTTTCTGGATGAGCTCTGGAACAACTCCTCTTCAATTCCAAGATCGGAAGACAATGTATAGTTCAACACATTCATGTCAACCCAGTGTAGATATTGCTCAGCTTCAGGAACAACCTCACTAGACACCACCTCCATCAAGGCATTATCAATTTGATCTGCGTCATCAATTATGGTTGTATCGTTTCCTCTTCCTCCGCCAGCATTACTATTAATCACAGCAGTCGAGTTTGATGTGCCATTTGGTTCAATCTTAGGTGATTTTTCGGATGCCTTCTTAATCTGCTTCTTCCTGCTCCTGAGGCCTTTAACTCTTTGGATTGTCAAATCACCAGGATTACTATCGAAAGAAGGAGTCTCTCTGAGCAATAGCAACCCGATAGATTCCAAAAGGAGACACACCCTCGTCAAGTTACTGAACACTTCAGTACTTAGCTGGTTCAACTTGTTGTACAACGTTTGAATGAGTTGATATAGTTTGCAGAGAAGTTGATCCTTGATCAAGATTCTTTCGTTGAGTTGCTTGTTGACCATTATCAAATTACCTTCATCCTCTTCCAATTCTTCAATCTTCAATTTGAGTTCGTTGAGCTCGTTCTGGTTGATCTTGGATTCCTTTGTGAACTCAACCTCTTTCTGAGACATATTCTCAAGTAGATCCTTCTTCATTTCATCCAATTCCTTATTTTTGGACTCGAGTAGTTTGTTAGACTTCGTCAACTTTTCATTGGAGTCGAATGAAACTGCCAGTTTAGACTCAAGATCGTGGATTCGGGTGTCCTTCTCGCTGTTTGCTCTTCTGAAATACTCAAGCTCCTTGGCAGAATCCGCCATCTGTTTCTTCAACTCTTGTAATTCGGTATACACCTGATCATTCTTGAAACTTTCAAGCTCGTTCGTCAGACTCGTATTTTCCCTTTGTAGCTTAGCTAACTTTTCAGCTTGATGACTTGGAGGTAGACTAATGACTTTACGGCCAAGCCCAACGTCATCATTGAATAATATAGTGTTCTCACCCTCAGGGTTCGATTGTTGTTTCCCACCTATTTCTGAGGGTCTCCTACTGGTGCCACCACTAGTTGATGTGCTAAACTCACGAGAAAACAAGGGAGGAGCCTTGCTGTGGTGTGACCATTGATCGTTAAATTGCTTGAAAGTTTGTTGATGCAACAAGTTTTCCAATTTCTTGATCCTTCTCTCATAACCTTTTGCAAGTTCCTCATTTGGAACAGTGTTCTTTTGTTGATTGATGTTAACATTGACAACAACTCCATCAGTTTCAAAACTTGTAAGGAATTTTTTGAATAGTTTCATAAAACTAGCATCAGTAGAGTCAAAAGAACCATATCCGTTTAAGTTCCCACCTCTGATAACCACATCTTCACCATCTTCATTTTTTGCAATTGCCGGTGTACCGGATGAAACAATGCTAAACTCTTTCAAACAACTATCAAGTTGCTCTGTGATATTCGAGTCAATTCCAGCAGATTTCAACGCCGTGATGTACTTCAGAATATCATTCACGTTGACCGATTTCGACAAGTTGGAAAAGAATAAAGCTTCCTGAGTGTAATGCCTCTGTGACTGTTCACGTTTCAGTTGATCATGATGTTGTTGTATATCAGAGGTCAAAACCCTCGTTGGCATTGGGAAATTGTTAATATTATGAAACAATTTGTTGATTGGATTCATATAGGTTTCTGTTGTTGGACTCGATGGACTCATCAATTGTTGTTGCTGTTGCTGCTGATGTTGTTGTTGTTGTTGTTGTTGTTGTTGTTGTTGTTGTTGTTGTTGTTGCTGTTGTCGGTGATTAGTGCTTCCACCATTGTTGTTACTAATCTTGTCGTCTTTAGACGAGACCAACCTGTACGAAAGCAAGTTGTCATTGATGAAGCTGTCCTTTTCCTCATCGTTCAAGTTGAGAAATTCTATCTTGTCTCCTCCACTGTTGACAATGAAGTCGTTCAACCATCGCGATCTGCTCTTCACCTCCATAAATTTCAACATTTCAAAGATTTCATTGGTCCTTTGAATAATCTTATTGAGTGACATTCCATATTTCAAATTGTTTAGATTAGCAACTGTCCAAATACCAAAGATCAATGGAAGGTCAGAAACAACAGAGAGTGCTAGTTCGTTCTCTTTCAGCAATGCCAAATTCCTCGACACATCTTGGGCAATTGTTTCAGTTGCTTCCATGATGCTTAGCTGTATCTTTGTAATTGCTGTCAAAGAAGACGATATGAGTTTTGTTTGTAACTCTTTTCGAAGGTTCAATTTGTTCAGTTGCACCTGATACAAATCGTCAGCCAGCTTCCTTATGGATGGAACCACATCTGTGGCTTGCCGTTGATAAACTTCAATCAACTTCTTTATATTTCGTATTGAAGTCGAAGATAAATTGGTTGAGTTCTGGCCACTCGTTGTAATCAACTCTTCGAGCTTCGGTAAATCTTGAGACAACACTGTAATCTGCATCACCTTCTCTTCGAGCACCGGTAAGATCCTCTTACACGTTTCGATTACTTCTTGATTCCTATGGCTATCCGTTGTTTTCATAAATTCCACCATGTACAGGTCATACTCTTTAACGAGTTCCTGTTTTGGTAGCATGATGTCATTTTCAATCTTTCTTCTTAAAGTCACGAGCTTTTCGTTCAAAACGAGGTTCAACTTTTGGGAGTCGGTAGAATATGCCTCCAGCTCTTTCTCGTTGATCAAATCACCCAATGAGAGACTTTCCTGCCTCCGTGTATTGCAATTGGTGAATTCAAAGGATATCTTGTTCAACTTTGCGTACTCATCCCTCCATCTATCCACCAAGCTATTGGACTGTAATAGTATTAGAGAATCAATTGAGTCATTAAACTTCTTTTCTAGATTCTTGAAAACCAATCCAACGTGTTGTATTAAAACATTCAACGAAGTTAAAATATTCTCAATGTTCTCATCCCCGGTATCATTGGCAGCACCAGCTGCAGCCGCAGCATCAGGATTATCATCATCGTTACTATTATCAACATCGAACGAAACTGTCTTTTTGAAATCTGACAACAATGCAGAAGCCCATCCTGAATTCCTCTTCAAATCATTAAGCAATGTTCTAAGTTGAGTCAAGTTCAAATCAAAAACTTTCAAATGCTTAGTGTTTTCCAAGATCAAAGTCAGCCTTTCGACAAAGTTGGACAATTCATCACCCATGATTGGTGAATCTCTAGGTTTGATCATATTTATCAATTCCAACTCGTTCAACTCGTTCAACAATTCACCAGTAACAGTAACTTTCTGATCGGATCTGATGTTGTTGACGTTGAAGAACCTTCTATCAAAGACGTAAACATCATGAATTTCCTCACGGACCAACATGATAAACTTCAACTTTATACCAAAGGCCGTCAACAAAAACAAATCACCAACTGGTATCCTAAAGCTATCACTGATGTGAGATTTGAACGATTCCAAACTGTTGAAATTGTAAAAACTAGTCACTATCTTTGATCCAGTTATAGAGTTGTAAATCGATAAAATCGACGACTTGTTATCTGGAACTATTGCCTGTTGGTTGCCATGCATCTGGTTTTGATGTCTGTATACAGAGGACATCATTGAGAGTGGATTGTTATTCTGCGCCAGTGATAGATTCATAATGGTGGTGGTAATTTATGACAAAAAAAAGTGGTAATACGCTGATTGGAAGTGTATGTATGGGTTGAGTGGCAAATAACTTGTAAAGATGAAGGAAAATTGCGGTTCTTCTCTGTAGGGAAAAGTGACTTTCTGATGGGCAGATGATGTTGGTTGGCGGTAGGACGAGTCGGCCAATGCTTACGCTTTAAACTTCAAATAGTGGGTCCTTACTGGGGTTGTGGTATGACAGGTTGCAGGTTGATCTGTTGGAAGTAGGTTGTACTGTGCTTGGATGGATGAAAATGTGACAGATAGGTCACAAAGCTTGTCCCAAAGTGTAACAATAGGGTAGAACAACTAACTGCCTGCGTTTTGAGCAAGCACCGTTGGGGTATTGAAATATCGGAGTGAATAAACACCAGGTATTGGTGCTGTTACAGGTGTTCTATATGATTGAACAGGGTTGAGCAATTAATGGTGGTACCAGCAAGGAGAAAGACAAGAAGACATTTCTTCTATTATTCTGATATCGTCATCCTCATCCTCATCGGCTATAGTGCCTGAAAAACCGTGCGTATTCATTACATGCATGGAGGGAGGATGGGATACTTTTGTTCTTCCTCTTTCCTCTTTTCCTCTTTCCACTAATCTATTCTAACCTTAAATCCTTCTCTGGACCATTAGCAAGATTTAATGGTAGGTTAAGTGGATTGTTTCTAAGTGGTACATTAATCTTCTCACTTCATTGTTGTGGCAGATAAGTCAAGCAATGAGTTAACGTGCTGTAGATTGAACGGCCTTACGAATAGCCAATTTGTTCACCAACATATCTCTCAATAACAAACAAACAAACAAACAAACAAACAAACAATCGAGTTCTAATAAACTCCCAGTTCAATTGAAAGTAATCCAACACTTCCAGCCCCTCCTTTCTTAATCCAAAATCCATAGAGAAACTCCGTCTAAAAGTAGCCAGCCCGTCATCATCTTCCCCCACATTTTCTCCAGTCTTCTCCCCGACACACCCTTGCACATTTATTCCCTTCCATTTTTCAAGAACATTGCTTCACCACAACCCCATTTCCACTTCAACTAGTTGAAAAGACCCTATTTAGAGGTTGAAATGATAGCATCCATCCCCTATCAACAGAAGGGGCAACCTATCAACCAATCAACCTAGTTTCAATCTCTAGTGTCGTATCAAAATTCATGGTATCCGCATCCGAGATAGAGTACACCCCGCTGTCTCTCGACACAACAGTCCAATCTCAATCTCCATCGATAATCAATTCCCAAATAGACAATCTCAAAAGTTTGATAGACAGATACCTAAGTGAACCATATTCGATCTATGTGTATAGATTCTTCATTAATAATTGGCCAGAGCTATGTCATTTGGCAAAGCATAACGGGAAAATAATAGGATGTATCATATCAAAAGTGGAGACTCATAGAGACGTTAGATTGCGTGGATACATTGGAATGTTAGCCGTCGAGGATCAATACCGTGGTTTAGGAATAGCAAAGAGTTTGATCGATCTTAACATTCATCAAATGATTACAAAGTATCATTGTGATGAGATAATATTGGAGACGGAGGTTGTTAATAAGGTTGCCTTACGGTTGTACGAGAACTTTGGATTTTTAAGGGTAAAGAGACTCTTTAGGTACTATTTGAACAAGCATGATGCTTATAGGTTGATATTGCCCATTACTGATAAATCCACCATTAGGTCAACCTTTTCGACAACCCTTGATGAGAAAGAGATGATTGAGTCTAGGTTTTAACTGCAACGATTAATAAAAAACGACTGACTGACTACTTTTTGAACAGCTGAGAGATTAGATAAAAAAAAGAAGAGGAAGAAGGAGAAGAAGGAGAAGGAGAAGGAGAAGGAGAAAAGAATATGAATTGGATCTATGTATAAATAAAGAGCAGGTGACGTCTCTAGATAGTAACACACACACACACACACACACACACAAATACGCTATGTTTATTCACTTATTCCTCATCATCAAACTTAGGAGCCAAGTAGAATCTCAAATACCCACTTGGCAACTTGTATTCAAACAAAGCAGGAGCCTTATCGACCAATTTGATGGTGACTGTTGAAGACAACGAAGTAGCCTTCACAATATCGGTCAAATACTTGGCACCAAAGTTCAAATCAACACCTTGGTTCAAATCGATCCTAACAGATTCTTCAGGCTTGTCCATATCGGTATGTGGTTTCAATATGATGGAACCTTTACCGATGGATCCATCAGCACTAAATTTGACAGAATCCTTAGTGACGATGATATGTAAAGATTCACTCAAGACTTTCATATCTCTGGCAATCTTGGCGAATTCGTAAGATGGCATAGTTATAGAACAGTCATGATCCATATCGTCAATGGTTAAAGTGTCTGAATCTATATCCATCAATTTCAAAGCAAATTCGGAAATCTTATCCTTCTTCTTATCTTCAAAGACAACAACCAAGGAATCTGGAGAATCTTCAGCGATTAAAGTTAGATAGTCTTCGTTGTTACCTTGCTTTAGAATCTTACCTAGAGATTCCAAGTCCAATCCAAGAACCAATTCTCTATCGCACCTAAACTCTTGGAAACATGTACCGTCAATCTTTAACGAGATCAACAAGACTCTCGAGTCATCAATTGCTTGCACGACAACACCATCATTTTGAGAACAGTTAAAGTTACACAATTTCACAGAGTCTTTGATCGAGTCAATAACCTGTAGTAAGTTAGGGAAGAAAAACCAGCAAGGTACGATTTTGTTAGTAAATTGATAACCAAGATTTCTGATAGAGACTTGTCAAAAAACAAAACCACTTACCTTCTTGAATAGAGAAGCTTCTTCGAATTTACCTTCTAGCATTGCGTTGATGTATTTTGATGTATGATTTATCGGGGTGAGTTGTTTTGAGTGGGATGGTTATGCGAGTAAATTAGCTGTGTAGATTTGTAGTGTTCAATTCAACTTCCAGAGTAGTAAGAACACAGAATGATATATAGTATATATACCGAAATGAAGTTGAAAGGAGATGATGCTTCAACAGTTAGTTTGCACAGCTAAGTGATTCAAAAAGCAAAATTGTGTTACTTAGCTGGATTAGCAGTGAAGGTTAGTCTGTTTGGTGAGTGGGTCCGGTCCCCATTAGACGCGTCTGAATTTTTCACGCTTTTTTTCTTCCCTACAATTTTCGTGTCAGTCGCCGCCGCCGCCGCTCGTTTGAATTCGAATTATTCAAAGCTGCTCCATTAAAAACGTTTGTTTTAATTTAGCAGTATAGTTACTTAAATGGTGGAGTGGACAATCCCATCTATAGGTTTATCTGAAAATTACATTTCTAGTGTTCTGCCTTCTGGGATTTCAATGGAGACACACAGTCCATAAAAGTGGAAAAAGAAGCACTAGTCAGACGCAATTGAGCGATTCAATGTCCGTTGAGGGTGCCGCTTACTCTTCCTTTATAAGCTCCAACACAACTACCCTCATCGTTCATTCTCCTGTTATTTGTTATGATGGATGATTGATTCATAGTAGTAATCCAGTACAATAATCATCTTCCATATCCTATCATCGTTAGCACAAAGATGTAAAAACAAACTGTATTATATAAGCTATTACGTAATTAAATATTGTTTTAGTTTTAAATTTTTATTCTCATCTGTGTTATGTAATACATTATGTAATATTAGTGCTTTTGGGTGTTATCAGTCAGTTGTGGTGGTGGTTGTATCTGTATACAATCCTCCTCCGAATGCTCAAACAGACAATCCGATTTAACGATTCCATCATATCCCTTTCAATATAGGCACAATTGACAAACTCATACACAAAGTGGTCCATCCACCCAATTGATATTACACAACATCATAACAGTACTCACAACGACCCCCTTTAAAACTTTACACTTAAATAGTTCACCACACAATCTCGCCATCTCCTATTTCTTCCCTTCGCTTCCCTTCCACAGTCACTAACCATGGATTTCATGAAAAAGACAATCTGGGGTCCAGACCCAAAAGAACAGTATCGCAAATGTCAAGCCTCCCTCCGCAAGAACAAGAGACAACTGGACAAACAAGTCCAAGAATTAAACAACTTGGAAAGAAAGACAAAAACCCTAATAAAGCAATCGGTCAAGAAGAACGACATGAAAACAGCAAGACTCTACGCTCGAGAATTCCGCAACATTACAAAGACAAACGAAAGACTTCACGTTTCAAGGGCAACTCTAGATTCAATAGGTATGAAGTTGAACGAACAACAACAGATGATAAAACTGACTGGTTCCATGCAAAAATCAACGGATATAATGAAACAGATGAACAGCCTTGTAAACTTACCATTCGTGACTCATACGGTACAGGAACTAGGAAAGGAGCTAATGAAGAGTGGTATCATAGATGAAATGATGGAGGATATACTAGATGCAAACGACTTCCAAGATGAAGATGAGGAGGAAGATGAACAGGTTGATTTGGTGTTGAGGGATATACTAGGTGAGACAGCCAAGAATGACGTTTCAAACCTACCAGAAGGTATCTCATCGCCTGTTTTGGAACCTGTCCATTCCCCAACTAAAGAGGAAGCAGAAGAAGAAGAGGATGATCAAATGTTGGCCAATATGAGACAGAGGTTGAATGCCTTGCAGGAATAAGAGAGTCCCAAGGCTTACATATTATTTCTTTCCTTTACTCTGTTTTCGCCCATTTACAAACAAAATTTTCCATTTTTCGCCTCGGTTTTCTTATTGTATAGCATCTTCAATTTACTTAATTCCTTACAGCCTTTGGCTATTACGGTAACTCAATCACACTACATGAAAAGAGGGAAAAAAAGAAAAAAGAAAGAGTAGATGAATCCATTGTAATCATTCAGATAAGTTTAACAAAAAACCTTTGTGAGATCAGTATACGACAAAAGTCAGATAGAGAAGTGAAGAAGAAGAAAAAAAGAAATGTGGTTGTTCTTTTGCTTTGTCCCTTGTGTTGTGGTTTCACACCCAACAACTATAACAGCAAGACAGAACACCCAACCAGCATGAGTGCTCCAAAGAAAGACCAATACTCCGAAGCGGCCTTAACACCATCATTCTTCAAGTTCGTCGAGTTTTCAAACTGCTTGAATAACTGTTCAAGATCAATCAGATCTGCTCCACTCATTGTAGATTCCTGAGGAAGCGAATAGTTAAAGTAAGATCCATTAGCAACCGGTAATGACGAGTTGAACTCCTTATGAACGTGGATCGCCTTGTCTCCAGATCTCATAATGGCACTCGAAAATAACGTCCGCATACTAGTTGGTGTCACCTTTGAGAATTCAGTTGGCACGATTGCTGAAGTTGTTGAAAGCGGTGCACCCCCGATCGGTTCATCATGCTTTGGTTCATCCTCATCAGTACCTATCGGGAACGCTGAGTGTTCATCCATTAAGGACGATGACGTTGTGGATGATGGATGTAAAGTGATCTTTGAAGAAGAGGTTGTTGTTGTAGTTGGCGTGTACGGTTCAACGTTCGGCAAAGCCTCCAGCTGTTGGCTGGCACCAACCGTGGTAGTGGTTGTTTCCGTAACAAGAACAGTCGAATGAGAAACCGTATCTGTAAAAACAGTGGTGGTGTAGGTCACAACCTTTTGTCCAGTCTGTCCAGCTCCATCAATCGCTGTTGCTGGTGCTGTGCCATCTAGAGAAGACGCTATTGTACCATTCACAGTTTTTGATGTGTCGACACTACCAATCCCAACAAAAAAGAATTTGTCAGTTCCAAACAACTTCTTAGGCTCCTGTTCCTCCTCTGCGTCATCACAGTCATCCTCCTCCTTACGGAAGAAAGGAAAGTTGTTTGCCCCAACGCCACTGTCGTTGGTACCTGCTGATTCAAAATCTTGATCATCTCTCAAACGTTGCATGAATCTATAAGCCATCAAGTTCTCAGAAGCTTGCTTTTGAGTCTCGTTTTTTGTTTCGGTAAAAGATTCCTTCTTAACCCCCACCAAGAGGAACTTCTTAGCACCAAAGGGAAAGAAATCTTCCTGTTTTGGCTCAGGCTCAGGCACACAGTCATCCTCACCAAACAGCTTTTTCCACAGTTGAGGGAACCCTAGAGCTGCAATGTTCTCTTCCTTGATGGTTGTTGGTATTTGGTGTTGCTCTGGTTGTAAATCTCCTCCTGCAGAAAAAGAACTAATTGCATGTTGGCCCTCGTCAAGAAGCTGGTAGCCAAAACTGTATAACTGTTTGGCAGAATGTGAAGCTGGAATTAAGTATGGAATACCACTTGGAGACTTCCAGTCTTGAAAAACAGTATCCTCCGAAGGATATCTTTTATGTCTCATGATAACACCAATAACATCTTCTCTTGTCTCGGAATCCAAGAAACTACCTGTTGAAGATTCTGATGCTTGGGCAAAACTGATCCAAGCTAGAAAGATGCTGAACAGGAGTAACTTCATCACAGATGGTTGGGAAGCTGTTTCTGTGATCTTAATTTGATTGTGTGTGTGGCTGTAGTTGTGATCGAGTGTCTGTGTGTTTTACTTCTTGTTGCAGTGTGTTGTGTGTAGTACGACCTAATGGAGGAGGCTTGGGAAAAAAAGTTAGAATGAAGCAATGTTCCTATCGATGTGCTTTCTGTGTGAGTCGTGAATAATTCTGATGATAAGATAAAGCAACTCCTATAGTGGCTTGTTGTCAAGAAGAAGAAAGAGATCAGCAAAGGTGAGATATATGGGAACAATAAGACGAAACAAAAGAACGATAGAGATACATGCACCGCTCCCTCACCCCCTTTTTTTATGCTCATCTTCTTCTTCTTCTTCTTCCCTTCTTTAGGGTCACGTGCGGCAGCATATGTAGATGCATGACGCACATCACATTCCAGGCGGTGCAAAACAATGATGAGTATCTGTCTTCAACCCTCCTTTCACAACACCAATCCTACTTCATTTCCCACCTTGTGAGCTATTTCATAGTATGGTTTCGCAAGCTTGTCGTCTTTGTCTAAGGCAATTGGAAATCCCTCATCCGAAGACATACACACCTTCTTGCTCAAAGGTATCGAACCCAACAAAGGAACTCCCATGGCTTTTGCTTCCTTTGAAACGCCCTCAATCCCAAAGAGATGTTCTTCATGGTTGCAATTGGTACAAACAAAATAGGACATGTTCTCAACCAACCCCAAGATTGGAACATTGACCTTCTCAAACATCTTGATGCCCTTTTTCACGTCCAACAAGGCTAAATCTTGGCTCGTAGAAACAATTATGGCTCCATCAATGTGCAACAGTTGTGTTAGCGTCAATTGAACATCGCCTGTCCCTGGAGGCATATCAATAACTAGTACATCCAAATCGGTCCATGCCACATCAAATAATAACTGCTGTAGTGCCTTTTGGACCATTAAACCTCTCCAAACTATGGGGCTATTCTCAGATGGAATGAGGTATCCCATGGACATGGTTTGAATTCCATAGTTTTGAAGTGGAATCAACTTCCCATCCTGTGTTAGGCTTGGTTCTCCTTTAAGGTTCATCAATTTCGGTATACTGGGTCCATAAATGTCGGAATCTAGTAATCCAACTTTCAACCCTGATTTTTTCAACGCTACGGTGAGGTTAGTTGAGACAGTAGATTTGCCTACCCCACCTTTACAAGAAGACACAAGTATGATTTTTCGCACATCTTGTAAGTGTCGCTTCACTGGTAAGTTGCTTGATGGGTATTTTTTGGCATTTGGTATTCCCTTTTTATGATCCAGTCGCCTTGTTTGTTAGTACACAGTGCTATGAAATAATGCCCAAACTTTGGTCTTCCAGACTGATCTCAACTTACCAAGGGATTGCTGTGTGAGTAGCATCTTATGGAGGAGCGAGAAAACCTTGAAACTATTCTTGAGAGTATCATGGCAAATCTTTTCAGTTATTGCAGGTAGCAGTATCAATTGCTTTATGAAGAACACATTATAACACCCATTGGGATCACTTTCAAGCTGTGAAATGTGGAGAAATATTTCACGCGCAATTGGTTCCTTAAGAAAGCTGTATGTGTGTGTGTACCGGGAGGTGGTGGCTGTGTACACACAATGTACCCACTGTAAACATGAAAACTTGAACCTCTTTTCAAAATCAAGACCCCTGTATAATACTTAAAATTAATGTTTCTTCCACACTCTCATGTCGAATTACAATATATCTTCCATTTAAATATTATCAAAGATCAAACAATGTTGAGGCCGATTGCGAGGCTTCTTCCCCGTACTCAGCCAATGGCTGTCTCAAGGATAAGGCAGTACACTTCAACCGCTACATCCAGTCCTGGCCCTCCTTCTTCTGATGCTCCTGCTCCATCGCCAATATTCAGTCAGTTGGCAAAATCTAAAGAAATATATGGATCTAACAAGCAATTAACTGGCAAGATTGATTCACTGCTAAAAATCGTACCTAATAATGGTTCCGAATATACTGAGTTTGAACCATACGTTGTCAGGATAGGTTTGGTTCAGTCAGAGGCAATTCCAAAAGGTGCCTTCTTGGAGGCCCTTGTGTGTGACCCTTTAGAAAGTGACCATGAGTGGTTTAAAAATCTACAGTTGTCCAACAGTTCAAACACCAATATCAGCGTTAGATCATCAGTAGCTAACAAGCACTCCATTCCATCACCCCATGTCATTGAGATTCCATCGCCAATATTGAACAAAGACCTAAGAGTGATCCAGAACGAAACTGTTGGTGATAACAATACAAAGCAGTTTCTTAAGAGAGAACTCTTTAATGACCTAGAACTAGTTGAGATCAACAACAGATTTACAGATTCAAATCAGAATGTCAAGTTGGACAACGTTGCATCCGTTTCTGTTGGTAACGCGAATGACAAACCATTAAGAAACGACTGTCACCTGTACATATATATCAAATCAAAACCTTCAGAAATGTTGGAACTGGATAA
Source organism: Ogataea pignaliae (assembly GCA_030570775.1). Lineage (NCBI taxonomy): Eukaryota > Fungi > Ascomycota > Pichiomycetes > Pichiales > Pichiaceae > Ogataea > Ogataea pignaliae. The sequence goes on along the minus strand of JAJLWO010000109.1, from coordinate 19,928 downwards.
CAACTATCCATCATTGGACGTTATCAACATTGAAACGGATGAGGCAGGATCGAGTTTTGGAAATCCAAGTGGTACAAGATCAATGACGATCAACTTGGCACAATTCATCAGAGCCAACAAACTGCTAATGGAATCACCAGCAAATGTGAGCAAATACTTGGAACTCATCAAAAAATCCAACATCAATTCATTCTTATTTACTCTAAACAAAGAGACTAGTGGGTACAGACCAGTACTACTACTCATCGAATCGTTACTTCAGGATATGAAGGTGGAACTTCAACGAACAAACAAGAACGACTTAGAAAGAGAGGTAAAGTTGTTACAACAGCAGATCAACCAATGGTCTCAAATGTCCCATTTGGAACTACAGTCCAAGATAACTCCGTTCCTTGAAAACATCCTCATTCAAAAGTTCAGCAAGATTTCCCAGATACTGCTAAGCATAGACGATTTCGACATGGTGATATCAAGACACTTGTTTGAAGATGAGTTGAACATTCAAAAATCAACGTTCAACTTCACAAAGGTAAAGTGTCATGGATCATTGATTGAATCCACCTCAAAGTTGAACTATCTAGAAGGAAAGATTGATTCAATCCTACCTGAGCCGACAGATCCGATAGATCTAACAGACCCTAGGACAGCGACAACGTCAACGACTAATCCGATCACCCAGTTGAAACAGGTGACGATAAATCAAAAGCTTCCTTTGATCCAGGCTCAAATTAGCAACATGGCATTAAAAAACCTTGCAAAGATTAACCTCCCTGTGTTTCTTGTCTCTACGGTTGGTTACATCGTGAATTATATTGAGTTAAACACCGTGGTTGCTCTATTGGCCTTAAGTTTTGCCATCTCGTTTAACAACATTTCCAAATCTGCATTCAAGTACCTTGCAGATTTCAAGAATTGGTATGTTGAAACAACTAGGGTTTCCATAGATAGGAGCCTGGTCAATTTGAATGAAAAGTTAAGGCAAAATCTTGAAAAAGTTGGAGATTCGACAGAGGCAAAGAGGAAATCGTTTGAAAAGTTGAGCCAGGAGTTGAAGCAATTGGAAGCTGTTGAAAAAGAGCTGGAAGAATGAGACGGGAGGGGGGAGGGGTTCTCGTCGTGGGTGTGAGATGTTGTCTATATACACGATTTATATCAGCCGAAAACAAGATTCTAACGTCCAATTCCATATCAAGATTGAAAGGTTGGAAGCATCAGGTAGCGTGCGATCTAAGTCAAGTTGGGTTGGGCGCAATGGCCCCCCGAGCTTGAGCGAAAAACCATACTTGCGATGCCTTAAAATGTAGTTTTAACAGCAACTAATCAGCTGAGCAACTTTAAACAGACAGCTTAGTTAAAAGAAGGGGCATTAGATATGTTTTGAACGTTATTTCGGTAGTTTTCGGTGTCCAACGGCAACCCAAAATGCACGATCTACTGCGACAAAAAAAAGAAGATAATAAAAAAAGCTACAACTAATCGAAATGCGGCAACGCGGTAAATCTTTCTCCACCATAGATACACACGTCCCCAATTACAAAACCAAAAAAAAAAAAAACGGTTTGTTCCCTCATCTTCAATTTTTCAATTCAGAGGAGAAATCGGTAGCCTCATACCAGTCCGTAGTCAGGGGTGCTAAGAAGAGCGATGAGAAAATGCCACTGCCGATAAAAAGCAAGGTGCTCGCCCGCTCTTCCACGGCTGTGCTTTTCCGCAGTACCGCGTACAGGAGAGGCCTAGATCTAGCTGTTGAAAATGCTAAACGAGTTAAACGAGTCAAACGACAACCATAAATCGATTTTATCCCAGTGGCTGGCTTGCCTTTGCTCCTCTCTTTCAAAAGAGGCGTTGAAACCATTGAAGGGTAGTTTAGTAGTAAATAGGCGTTGCATGGTGTAAAACGTTCTTTTTTACATGGATGTAGGGACGTGAGATTGATGAAGGCTTTCCTTCACACTTGCTGTTTGTCACCCAGTACTAGAACTATACTCGGTATCATCCATAGGGAATTGAATTGAATTGAATTGAATTGAATTTTCTTTGCTCCTCCCATCGCCTTTTAGGTCCTTGTAGTCTTGACATCAATCCCTCTCGAAGAGGTACCTGAGACAGGTACAGGTACTCGGTCCATCTCTCTGTTTCGCTACCAAATGGGGAACTGTATTCCCGACTGTGCATACACATACATAGGAGGCAGGTCCGGTTACTTAATTGATGAGCATCATCTCCAGGAATGAGAATGAGACACCTCGCAGCATAGTGTAGCGTAAGCATAGACAATCCATCGACTATATATATATAGGTTGGGGGAGAGTGGGAGCCGGTTGTACGAGAGAGTGATTTACCTACACAGCCCTTACCATGGATTGAATTGTTCTTGATCACGGGTGTATACGAGCAATGAATGTCAGTTAAGAAGGGGAGCACGAGATCGGCGTCTTGACTGTACTTATACTTAGCCTGGCTGCCTGGTTGGTTGGTTGTCAGAGCCTAAATAAAACCTAGCCTGGTTTAGCAAGCCATACACACACACAACTTCCAGGTGAGATATCGGAGTAGTAAACCTCTCCAGGGGAGCAGTATAGTTAGTTGTAGCCTCTGCAGTTTCCAATGGAACCAACACATCAAGGCATAACAGAAGCAATTGACTCCCACCGATCTTTCAATCCATCAAAGATTGGAGTTGAGATGAGATGAGATGAGATGAGATTGAAACGTTTACTGCCCCCCTTCTCAAAAAAAAGAATCTGATTTGTGCTGTGGCACAAAGCAGATCACGGGACATCTCGCGTGAGGCTTCTCAGGAATGGCAAATAAATTGGCTGGACGGGCGGCGGGCCATAGGGGGAAAGAAGGGAAGGGACTTGCTTACTTAATTGCCTGTCGGGTGTATCCACCCGCGGTTGTACGTGTGCTGGTGGTGGTGCTGCTATTGCTGCGTACCGCCGAATTGGGAGGAAAATAATCAAACCACTTTTTTTCCCCTGAAAAATCACTCTCTCTACAATCACAACCGCTCATAGAGAAGGATTCAACACAAAGTCATCCCAACAAAGTTATGCTGACAAACTTATAAATACCTCAACTATTTCCAATATTTATTCATGGTAGTTTGAATCTTTCAATCGATACATACATATATACACTTTGGTTCATTAACTCATTCCTTGATTCCATCTAACAGCTTATCGTATAAGGAAGCACGACCACTATCACATCAACAACCATCGGACGGCTCAAAATTTCCAATTAGTAACTGCTCCCCGAGAAGACCGATAAAGCAATTCCATTTACACCGATCTACCAGCAAACACTCCAACCAACCAGAACCGTGCAACAAAGTTACAAACACGTCAAAGCGTTACAAAACATACACGTCAAAGCGTAAACATTTGGAAATTTGTTGAAGAATTATAATAAAACATCAACATCATCGTTGTTTATCATACTAGATCGTTAAACGAACCAAGATAAATCCACATTCATATAAATAGAGTATCAAAGAGCCCCTTTTTTGTAATACTCTCTCCCTCTCAATTCCTCATAGATTCTCAATTGATACATCAAAATCAACCAAAATCAACTACATTCTCTCACACAATGAACGCACCACTAAGACTTCTCACGAGAAGCCACCACTACTTCACACACTCAAACCAAGTGTCACAATCACAAAAAGCATTTGCTTGGGGTTACCTCTCAATCGGATTGGTGTTACCATTCATCATGCCTTTGAAATACTCAATTGATTCATACAGGGAAGGTCTATCTTCTTCGTCATCCAATGAAACGAATAGTGATGAGTTGAGGTACTATGGTCATTTCAACAGTAAGAGTGCTTTCAGGATCTGAATTTAAGAGAGTCTCTCTCTCTCTCTCTCTCTCTCTCTCTCAAACAGATGTTTTAACTATTGGCTCAATTACTGGGGAATTGGACAATTTACAAACACCACACACACACACAAACACACACACACGCGCTTGGGTACTTTCCTTCTTTCTTTCTTTCTCTTAATTAGTTGTGTCAAGTTTGCACCTTCCTATATCCTGGGATGGGAATGTTTTTCTCTCATCCCACATCTTTTTTTCTCTACGTACACAACTATAACTTACTGGGTCCTTTTGTTATCATATGCGTTTCATTCTACTGTTTTCCCGTTTTGGCTTTTTGCTTTTCCAGCTCCGCCACCTGCTAGTCAAGGCTGGCTGTTTCCCAAAACACCAAAGTCTCACTAATTTTAAAACTGCTTCCATCTACATGTGTTCACTACTCATCAATGTATAATTGGCGCTCGTAAGTATTATTAGAATAGACAGTGTAAGAATTATAAACAAATAAATAAAAAAAGAAGGCACAATTCATCACTTCTCTCCGTATCTCAGATACAGATAGTTCTTGAAATGTTCATGGCGAATACCAGGAGTTTTGCCAATCTCAAAAGCATCCAATGCCTCCTTTACAGTCCACCCCAACTTCTCAACCAGATAACAGCAGATTAAAAACCCCGTTCTGTTCTGTCCATAGTGACAATGCACAACAATCAGTTGATCCTCATTTTGTTTTAACCCGATCAATTCATCAATGATCGAAATAAAGTTCATGATGGTGATGTTGTCAGGCGTCACTTTAGATTCGGTCTTATATTTGACATACCTAACACGCTTCAAATCGGTTGGATCGTAAGATGGTGTATCTGATCCAATATCAACAATCGCAAATATTTCAGGATGGTTCTCCTCAAACATTTTGGGATTATGAATTGGATCGGTTTGTCGTAATGTCTTCATTCCAACTAGTGGAGATTTAGGCTTCTTAGGTGATGCAGTGTTGACCAAGGGTGTAGAAATCGTAACTACTTTATCCCATTTCTCCTTGTTTTTCAACCCCCATTTATCGCCAGAGATTAATGCCTTCACTTTCAACACCCAGGCACAATCAATGTTCAAATTTAACTCCTCGATGAATCTATAGGTTGTTCCTGATAGATAGTGCGGTCTGTCTAGGAAAATCGAATGGTTTGCATCTTTGATCTCATCAACGGTCACTTTGAATCCATTCTCCAAGAGAATGTCATGAATTAGAGTGCTGTTCTTCATTGGAGTCATCTTATCCTTGTCTCCACAACAAACAAGAATCCTAGATGTAAATTTCGAATCAACTATCCTGGATGCTGCATTAATTAGTTCTTCTCTTGTAACTGGTGAAAACCCATAGACATACTTCAAAAAAATGGTTGAATTCGTATCCAAGTTCCATCTGAACTGTGCCAACCTCTTAAACAGATCGTTTCGTTGCGGGAAAATATAAGAGTTGACCGATTTCGAGTATAGCCCGCCTCTTCTATCCAACAGTCTAAACATATCAAACATCCTAGGTGTATAGTTGCACGCAGATAAGAACAATCTCTGAGTCAGGGGCAGTTGTAAAGGACCAAATTTGGGAGGTGAAAGCATCACTAATGATTCAACCTTGTTTTGTGGCAACCTATTGATCAACTTCACGCATAGATGGGACCCCATAGAATGACCAATCAGTATGAGCCTCCTGTTTGGGAATTTGTACATCAGTATTTGGGTTATTAGATCCACAACTTTATCCGTACTTAAATCATCCCAACCTAACCTGTCCATAGATTCTTGCATTTTATCCAGTTCTTCATCTGTATACTGTGATAATCTGTTAAACGTCCCCTTTGAAGTTTTCATGTTTGGTTTAGAGTTTCCAAATCCAGGAAGGTCCAATCCAAAGATATCGGCACAGTTTCTAAATTCTTGCAACAGAACTTCAAATTGAGACAGTTGGCCTCCTAAACCATGCAAGAAGCATAACACTGGTAAATTGTCAATTTTTTCGAGTTGCTCTTTGGCCTTTTGTAAGGATACAAGATCTTCCTCAGCAAGTTTCTTCAAGCTACGTTTATGAAATTCACGAAGTGGATGATCGCTGTATAATGTGTTCAAACTAATTGATTTGAATTTTAAACTTCCTTCAATTGGAAATGTTTCCACTTTGGAATATTTTTGAACGATGGCACAATCATTCGGTTTCAACTGTAGGATCTTCTTTTCGAATTCGGTGTAGAGATCACTGTTGTAAGCCATTCCTAGCATTTGGAAAAATGAGATTCTCTCCTCGTCGGCTTCCTTCTGTAGGCTCTTCAATAGAGATTCTGTAAGTATCAAAGGTTGGTTGGCGGGACTCGAGTCCTTTTGATGAAAGCTTGCAGACGCAGTTTCATCTGGAATAACTTCGGCTGTAGTGGTGCTGTCACCTTGGGCATTTCCATTCGATGAGGGCACAGGAGTCGGATTCCTGCTGCTCCTCTCACTTGCGTCGCTCATATCAAGAGGTGAATCTAACGGAGTCATTGTTGGGAAGTTATGCAAACACTCTTTCTGAATTCTATGCTGGGAATACACGATAACAATAGTACTACTATCCTCTGTGTAATCAATTGTTGTCGCTCTATAGAACTTCAAATGTCTTCCTTAATAGTGTGGTTATGTGTGCCTTATATCAAGTATATATCAGAAATTGGATGGTTGTTTCGGTCTTGTCAAAACCTTCAATGCACAGCCCGACTGCAGCCCCCGTGTGGCTTCCGCCCCTATGACGGCTTCCCCATCACTACGCGATTCTGGCGTCCCACCGGGGGTCGGACTTAACCAACCTCTCCCACTGTGGTGCATTGAGAGATGGAAAGCAAGAGCATCATCCCCCTTTGTGATCCCTCTTTCCCAGTTCCCCACATTTATCTACAGCTCATTTCTCTTTCTTCTTTTCCAAACCTACAAGTTAAACATCACATACACACACACATACCTAATAACAACTGACAGTCACCTTCATATTCCAATTTGAGCAAGAAGCACAAAAGAAAAGCCCAACAGAAAGAAACAATACTCTCATTCAGAAACACACTGGGTGCTATATGTCCCTTACATTGTTCTTGTTTCGCACCTATTAGGACATACCCATTCTTATCAATTTAAAACTTTTTCCAGAATGATGAATGCCAACCCAACTTCGTTGAGTCCACAAAGGTCACTTCAAGACTGGGTTCCCCTTTCTCCTTCTAAGGCTCCCCACGTTTCGTCGTCGGAATCTTTTATCCCGCTCAAAAGTTTGGGAGAGAGGTATCATACGCTTGCAAATGTTGGAAGTGGCAGTTTTGGAGTTGTGACTTTGGCAAAGGTGAAATCAGGTGCTTTAGCTTCCGTTTTGGAAGAAATGAACCACTTTCCGAATACTTTGTTAGAACCTATCAAAAGCCTAGACCGGGACACGCATGAGATGGTTGCAATCAAAACTATGACAAAAAGGTTATCAAATTTAGAGGACTACTCAAAGGTTAAAGAGGTTAAGTTTATTTTCTCCGTCAAATCACATCCATCTCTTGTTCAAGTTTACGACGTATTCATAGACAGAGCAATATTCAAACTTCACATTGTCATGGAAGCAATGGATCAAAACCTGTACCAATTGATGAAGTATAGAAAAAATTCCCCCTTTTCACCGAGCACTTTGAAAAGCATTCTATCGCAAATACTTGCCGGTATACGTCATATCCATAAACACAAATACTATCACAGGGATGTCAAACCGGAAAACATATTGGTCACGCAAGCACAGAACTATTACGGTTCAAATATTCACTTACCGCCAAACAGACGAAAGCACCCTTATATAATCAAGCTTGCTGATTACGGATTGGCGCGTCACGCCGAAAACAAAAAACCCTACACTGGTTACGTCTCAACAAGATGGTACAGATCTCCAGAGATACTACTCAGACAATCATCCTACTCATATCCTGTTGACATATGGGCATTTGGATGTGTTGCTGTCGAAGCAGCCACTTTTTGTCCTCTTTTCCCCGGATCAAATGAGTTGGATCAGACGTGGAGAGTCTTGGAAGTTCTTGGATGTCCAGAAAAGGCCGAAGGTCAAGAATCTGTTCCCTTTGGTGGCTTTTGGGATGACGCTCAAAGATTATCGGGACGTCTTGGCTTCCACCTGCCTGTGATGCCCGGAGCTGCTATTCAAAACCTCATTCCTAGAATGGACCTTCCTTTGAAAGATCTAGAAAACTTGTTAACAATGGTCCAAGGGTGCTTGTTGTGGGATCCTGCAAAGAGAATTAACGCTTTTGATTTGAGTCAGAACGAATACTTTGAGAATAGTGCTCTCAGAGATGAAGATGTCCAAACCGAGACACAGACTTCAACAATAATGAGACGGTCCCAAATTCTTGCTGGTATCTTGCCTGCTACGTATAATCAAATATCAAGAAATGCTGCCTTGAAAAAAGTGAGCACAAACGTCTTTGGTTTGGAAAACAACATGATCAACAGAAATGGGCCCAATATTAATAAATCCCTTGATCCTATGAATCAAACAGCAATACATGAGAACAGGTCAATCAACGACGAAAACGTTCAATCAGTTGCATCGCATAAGCTAAGAAAGTCTCCTCATATAAACGTGAACATATTCAAGTTCTTGAAAAACCAATCAAGCCAACATGATATATTCCACAGTTCTGGGTCTAAGCAGCAGTCTTTAGCAATGTTGGGAAGTGGAGCGTCGTTCAACCTTGCCGGTCCAGGCTTGGTCTCTGGTACCAATCAAAGCTTTGTATCTGATGAGCATCAGGGTTCGACAGAATTCACAAATAGTGAATATACCGAAAGTTACAAATCTGGTATTGATGATTGGCAGGTGGGTGAAGAAGGTTCCGACTTTGACGCTGAATACGATGATGATGATTTACATCTATCTGAACCCCTGCTTATGACAAAACTCATCCAACTGGAAAATTCTGAAGGTGGATCAAAATCAACGTCAACAAACCAAGAAGCTTCATTCAATTCTGAGGTTCATATAGTGGCCGAGGATGAAAAGTCCATGGGTGTTTTAGATTCCATCAACTATGCTCTGGATGAAGAGTTGGGGTCTTACAGTGGTGATGGAGCATACTCATGGAATCTTTTTGGCTCCGATCGTGTCTCATAGGAACCTAGCACTTTTCTTTTTTAAAACTCTCATCTAAAACGAAACCTTGTTGAAGGTTATTTTGGTGTGGTTGGACTTCGTCATAGCTTTTTTTCTTCCTTTCTGCATGCCTCATGAGGGTTTAAATCCTCATTTGGAGATTTTACATATACGGCTCATGCTCATAGTTTTCAATGGAAAAATATAAACTCCCAATTCTATTCAAAAAATTTATCAAATTATGACGCAAAGCGTATTGTCTTACATAACGGTTTTGAAACATAAGCAAAAAAAAACGCTCCAAATCAAGTTATTCAAAAGGAACACAAAAATCACTGCTTTCAATTATCCCTCATTCAACTACTTGTCGCTCCAGGTCTCTGGTACCACCGACACCCTCAAACTTTAACGTAATCATCATTGGCATTCAACTCCTCTCCACCCTCCTGCTGAATGTTCTCGCTACTTTCATCAACATCATCATCATCAGACTCATCGTCCAGATTACCTAGCAACGAATCGATCAAAGTTGTATAGTTTAACTTTCCACGAGCATCATCATCATCACCGTTCAAACCTTCATTTGTCGTGTCGTCGTCATCATTGCCACTATCATTTAAATCGTACCTTATGACAACATCATCGTTATCTTCATTCCTAATGACTTCATCATGCATCTGCCTGTCAACTGTTCCACCTTTGACATCGCCGTTCTTTCCAGGGTGTGCCAACTTGCAGTTGCCATGTGAATCCTGGATGCAGTATCCGTATTCTTGCCAATCAGGACAGGAAAGATAGTGTGTATAAGGACACCCACGTCCAACTTCACAGTACCCATTGATTGCAAACTCTCTGCATATTATTGCTTCTTTTCCTGTCTTTTCCAGCTTGTGTGAAAAGATACAGTTTTCGTTTGTGCAGTTTCCAACTTGATAGAATCTGCACGATGGAGCGTTGAATTGAGATGGTTTGTGCGAGTGCTTGCATTGATTGTTGGTGCATTTACGAGTCTTTGATTGGATCAAGTTGTGACAGAGGGAGATGTGGGTTGCATCGTGTGAGTAATGGCACTTTGATAAGAAAGGGCATGATCCATCCCTTGTGAAGTGAATGCACGGTTCTATTTCTTGTAACTTTTGTTGAGTTGGGTTTGGAGAAGAAGAAGAAGGGACATTTTGTAAGATGTAGTCACCCGTTAGTGTCTTGATGTACTTTTTGGAGTTATATTCTAGGGCAGTCTTAAGCTCTGTGATTGACGAAATCTCCTTTTCAGTCCCATCCTGTGAAGAAATATATTCCGTCGATAGTAGCGCCAATTTCAAACCGTTATGCACCGAGACAAATTTCAAACCATTGATGGATATCCTATTCTTGTAGTTGTATTTCACTCTGTTCTTGTGGCAATGCTTTAAAATTCTCTTCCTTTCCCTGTTTGCAGATTGCAATTCCTTGATCTTCTTTGAATAGTTTATGTCATAAACTTTACTGTTCATCAGCGACTGCTCCCCTCGTTTGATGTATGTTTCTGTGCCAGCAGTTATCTGTCCTAATTCCCTTGCTGCCATTGATGGCAAACCACCACCGCCACTTGGTGTTCGCACACCTTTGTATCCTCCTCTATATATGTGGCTTCCTCTTGTACGTTTCGAAGGTCCCGTAGCTGTCAGTCGCGGATACGGAGCAGTCAGATCATTAAATTGGTTGGTTTTTAAAAGCTTTCGTTGATGAAGTTGGGTTTTCAGCTGTTCTTGTTGCTCTTTGATTTGCCGTTGTCGCTGTTCTATGCTGAGGGCGATCTGTGATCTCTGTTTTTTCAGGTCATCTTCCAGCTCCAAGAGACGCTCTTTTAGCTTTTGACTTTCTGACATTTGTTAAGTCTTGATACTATCTGTGGATATTGACTTGTCTAGACTTTACCACCAATCACAATATTTGTCTTGCGAGTAGTTACAAGGGATATATAAAAGTGAAAAGATCACACTCTTTTCATATCAGTGAAGAGCACTGCATGCATACAATATTCTCGGCGGTGGTGCATAATGCATATAATGTGACACTTCGAGACTTTGGGCCTTGGAGAACACTTTAACAACTGCCAGATGCTAGACAAAGATAATTGGAGAATATAACATTGGTTCAGTGATTGTATCAGCGGAATAATCAAGTCCCATTCTTGATTGCTGAAAATATGTCGTCGTACACGAAGAATCAAATCAAAGAATACGGAGTCAAGGCTATCCGACAGATCTTACCCCTTGATGAAGAAACGCTTTCCCAAATGATAGACTATGCACTTGCAAGTTGCAACTCCAGGGATGCAATAGGGCAACACTTTATGAATTTGCTTGGTGAATCCCCCGATGCTCTCGATTTCATAACACACTTTTGCAACATGATATTTGGGGATCCATTGAAGAAGAAACCAGTTCCAACTCATTCACAAACGCCACCGCCGCCAGTTGAGATCTCAAAAGCGGTTCCGAAAGTGATGAAGGTTCTGTCGGTGGGAAAGGGAGGAAGATCAAAGATAGTGACGACTAAGCCGAAACAGGCATGGGAGAATCCATCCAAGCAACAACAAGAACAGATTAAGATGCCAGAAACTAAGAATAGACTAGCTAATGTTTCTTCAAGTGGAGCTACAACTTCAGAACTGCTTGAGATGAAGCCAACTGCGGTGAAAAAGGCGGAATTTAGCAAGAAAACTGCACAAAAGAAGCTTGATAATTTGAAGGATTTAGATGCAGCTTTGACTGATCTAGAATCCAAGAGTGGGTCTTCTGCTTCAAATGATACGGATTCTCCAAGAAGGGTATGCAACTGTAATGCCACCAGACATCCTCTATTTGAAATGTTTCCCAATTGCTTGAACTGTGGGAAAATAATTTGCATTAAAGAGGGTCTACAGCCATGTTCCTTTTGTGGTAAGGATCTTTTGAAGAGTGAGGAGAGGCTGCAGATTCTTCAAATATTGAGAAGGGAAAAGGAAGAGCTCGAAGGCACTCCTCGAACTGGTTCCACCCCTATTACAGATGAGAGTAGGTCAAATTCAAACAAGAAAAAAAACAAAGTTACGATATCCGTCAATTCTGCAGGACAGAACAATTTTAAGATTCAAGAGCAATTCTTCAAGAAGATTGAACGAAAAAGAGAATTGGAAAGAGAAAAACAGTTGAAAGATCAGAAGGAGAAAGAAGAGATTGAAAAAGTGCAAGGGGAGCTTGACTACTATAGTTCAATGGTTGGTAAGGACCAGGACCTGTTAGAGGCACAGGAAAGGCTTGATCGGCTCCTAAATTTCCAAGAAGGAGGGGCAGAAAGAACAAAGATTATAGATCAAGCATCTGATTTTGAAGTTCCATCAAACGATGCGGTGAATTTATGGGCAACGCCATTGGAAAGGGCACTACAACTGAAAAGACAACAGAAACAGTTGCGCAAGCAAGAATCACAAGAAAAAGCAAGATCCGGCCGTGGTAAGAAGGTAGTGGATATGAGCATTAGAGACGGGAAGGTGATCTTACGAGAAGTTAGTGTTGCCGATGATGGTTTGCCCGATAAACTTTCTGATGACGAGGAAGTTCAAGAGTTGGAGAAGGATGTGAATAGAGAAAAGTTGAAACAGTTGAACGATAATTCAAACAAGACATGGGATCATGCCAAGGATGGTATCAAGTGGGAAAAACCAGTGTATGTTCCAACGAAAGAAGTTGAAGAGGATGGGGATACCGAAGATGTCACTTTTCCAGAACTTGGTACGGTTGTTCAGCTTGGTGATGAGGATGAACAGGAGAATGCCATTTTTTCCATGGTTGGTGTGTAGAGTTGTAGCTCTTGGTCAATTGATTAGTAGTTTATTGCACTGTTGTGTACTGGGAGATATATAAGGTAGAAATAAATAGTTAAGAATTAAGGGGTGAAAAGTTAAAGATACAATCAATACCCTCATTTGTACCTATAGAAAGGGCTGTGTAGTGTTACCCTGCTTTGAGTCTCTTTCACAATAAATATTTTTTCAATTTCTCAAAGTTTTTTTTTTGCAGTCCGAAGAAATAAACGGTATAAATACACCACTTTATCCATCCTTTCTACTGTTCTAATCACTTTAGTGTTTGTTCCTTCTGAAGAAACCACATCAGTAGTGGTTATACTAAACTAGTATAATTTACTTATTATAGGACTATTTGAGAAGTTGGTTATTCGACCATTATGGTTGTTTTCGACTAACTCCAAGTATCAGCTAAGTGTCTCTACGACTTTGCTAACAACAAAGGCACGATTGACACTCCGTTTCAAGTTCTTAGATTGATAATTATTGCGTTAGTGGTAGATTTGATTAATTTGATGATCCAGTTTTGGGGGGTTGAATTAACTTTCTTTCTCCTATTGGAATCATCCAACTAATAGTGTTAAGACATCCTCTTTTTTTTTCGATTTTGCCCGTCGTGAGAGTTCCTCATGTTCAGGGGCATTGACTCTTACGCTACTGATGATTATGAAATATTAGACTGTACGTTTGTGTAGTGTAAGGCGGTGGTTTTGATAATGATTGTCTGTTACCACTTATGAGCCTGTACAGTAGTTGTCAACCACGATCTCGGCCACATAGAGACGATAACTGTATATTCCATTGAAAACCTTTATCCCACAGTCAGGAACAACTTATGCACATACAATCGTGGCAAAAAGAACGCTTTGCTCCATCCATATTCGATGAACAAATAGCTTTTCTATTTGGAAGATGTGGAGGGATTACCGCTGAATCAATTCTTTAGAATATCGAATTTTGGGTCTGCTGGCTGTCGCCACTATATACAAATAAGAAAAAAGGCATATCACTGGCTTCATCACATTCCTTTCATTCAAACGGCATTATCAATAACATCAAAATCAGTCTTGAAAACCAAATCAGATTGCAGTGTGACATTTGATGATGGTTAACCTCTGGTAGTTAATGTACTGGGTCACAGTGATCTTGCTGACTGTTTGCGTCTCAGAAGGCATCTCATGCTATGTCCTTCTCTTATATCTCCTCTTCTGCACCTGTCAATGTAAGCTGTATCATTGACCTTTTCCTTCAGAAGGCGGCTGTTGCTGTTGCTGTTGGGCTCCTTCAGTTTTGCTCGTTCCCTGTGCAGCCTTTTCGGCCTCTTGTGCTTTTTGGAACTCACGCACGTACTCCATTTCATTATTGATCCTTTCCATTGCTCTGTACACCTTTGATTGGACGTAAAAAGATCCTCCTTTTTCCCTCGAATTGATGTCGAACAAATAGTCATACTTGTTCTGGGCCTTTTCCAAGGAAATACCCGACTGTTCAACGTCCAAGATCTTACAGGCCTCATCCAACGAGATATCTCCATCTCTAGCCCTTGATGAAGAAGCCTGGGATGAACTTGCCCCTCCCTTTGCGGCTCCTGTTGCCTGTTGTGCCGTTGTTGCTGCTGCTGCCTGTCTGTAAGCTTCCGTAAAGGCCTTTCCAAAGACTCTTGCTCCTGTAAAAACCACCTGCACCAATATTCTGTGAGCCATGTCTGTTAGTTGTGTATGCCTGTATACAAATGACTGCCGTTATCAATCAAAGCAAATCGATTTGCCATTCATATAAGTTAATGGCTGACCTATGTCTAATACTTGCTAGTTGATCCGGTGTTATTCAAGCCAACATAGTCTCTAATTCTGTTCTCTCTCTCTCACTCTCTCTCTCTCTGTGAAACCCATTTGAAATAAAATTGCATCTGAATTAATTGGTGCAGAGGTGTGTACTTCCATCTGCCCCTAAAGAAAGTGATCATACACACTCACACACACACAGCTCGTATACCCTTTCCATACCTGGAATTGCACGTACGGGAGATCAACCTCTGAGAGAGAGAGATAGTAAGGCAAAACTCAATGTTCGATCCATCGTTCACCTCCCAATAACATCATCTTTGGATGTCTAAAGAGAATTGTTCATGTTTCGTGATCAGGATAGGTTTTCTGATACACCCATAAATTAATTCAATCGGCACCCAATTTTTTGTCATTCCGTTGACGTATCTTTCCTCTCCCATTCCCTGTTTTATTCACGGAACAAGAATATAGAGGGTTCGAGACTTTATCTAGGCTCACGGTAAAACTCCCACTTCCACCTCCATCATCACCATCATCATCATCACCACCACCATCATCACCACCACCATCACCACCACCATCATCACCACCACCACCATCATCAACAACAGTGGTCCCACTGTTATCACCATCCCTGTCTCCCTTTCCTTATCATTCATCACAGCAAGTCACAGTAAAGTGGAAAGACTTCTTTACACATTAAAGACACCATACATTACATCCCAATAATACTTTCGCCTTGAAAACGATGCCAGACTCAAACATATTACCGCCGGGATCAGATTTACAGGACAATGAGGCTGCTGGTCTTCTCATGCTCTTTTCAAATCAGTCTCAAAGGTATGCACCAGAACGGGATAGCAACACTGAGGTTCGGTTTGACTCTGCCAACTCGGCCTCCCCTGCAGAGGCAAATCCATCAATAACTACAACAGGTGTAGCAGCACGACAGCAACCCCAGCGGCCACAACAACAGCAACAACAACAACAACAACACAATTTACCAATCGACAGGCAAACGACCCCTACAACTGCGAATGCAACATTGGCAATAGCTTCCAATAGTGCAAGGCTGAGTCCTCCTTTAACCAAACTAGACCAGCATGTGACAACGTCTCCTGGTCCTGTTGCTGCTGCTTTGGCTAGTGGGAACGGATCAAATAAAGCAAAAGTGGCAGCAGCAGCTTTAGCAGCAGCAGCAGCTACGCCTTTACCATTATTGACAAAAGCTGAGCAGATACAAATGATGAAGAAGTATAATCAAAATTTCCCACCAAAGACTACGACGAAAGTGGAACCAAGTGAGACCAAAGAAGCATTGACCACAGAAGATCTAAAGTATCTGCAACAGCAGCAACAACAAAGACAAGAGCAACATCAAAGGTTACAACAGCAACATCAAGAACAACAACGGCAGGAGCAATTGCATTACGAACAACAACAGCACCACCAAGAAGACCAGAATCAGAATCAGCATCAACTTGAGAGAGATTTAGTGAGCAAACATACTGATGTGCTGCCAGATAATACCACAATGATACCTGTCTCTTCACATATATCACAACCACTGAATTCAATCCCTAGAGAAGTCCAAGAAGAAGTCGAAAATAATAACATGACCGATTTGGAGCCTGAAGAGGTACAGCCAGATGAGGGCACTCCACTTGCATCATCCGCATTTGAGGCAAACGAGGTGGAAACAGAACCTGAACCTGAGACTGAAACTGAAACAGTTTTGGCTTCGTCGCAGCCTGCTAATTTTGTTAAAAATGAGGCTGGTGTGAGAGCGCTTTCTCCTCAACTGGAAGAAACAGCTCTGGCTGAAGAGGTTTCATCATCCCCGCTAATGAAAGAAGAAGAAGAAGAGGCTCCTCCTCCATATGCTGTCCATCCGGATGCCGGTACAATTGGTTGCATATGTGGTTATGACCATGATGATGGGTTTACCATTCAATGTGACCGCTGCTTCAGATGGCAGCATGCCGTGTGTATGAACATTTTGGACATAGATGATGCACCAGATAACTATCTGTGCTATTTGTGCGATCCAACTTTAAAGCTTGATGCCAAAAAGGCACATAACATACAGGAGGCAAGGCTGGCACCAACAACTTCCTCAAGAAGTCGCAAACCATCTAACCATGATAATAACAGCAGAAACAAGAAAACCCCGACTCATAATAAGGATGCGTCTGCTGCTGCTGATGCCGTCGCTACTGCTCATGCTACTAATAAAAAATCCACTTTGCCTGATTCAAACAACCCACCAACCGCATCTCCAAAGACTCCAACTGTTGCAACTGGAACCCCAGTGGGCGCAACTGGCAGTGCCATTTCCCCTACCACTGGCACCCTTGCCGTTGATTCAAACTTTACAGCCGCCGCTGATAACATATCTGCTCATGTCCCCAAGACTCTTCCTGAGTTCACGTCCAATCCTAAAGGCAAAGCTACAACGCCCGCGAGTAGCCCGTCTACCGTCACGAAGAAGGAGTATATTTCTGTTGGAAACTCAATTCAGCCAGAGAAGATCACAACCAAGATAAAGCCTGACGCATTTTCATCTTCAACATCGCACAAATCCAAAAAGAGAAAAATAGAAGCTGTTGATCACCTTGATGAAGGTGATACAATCCAAAGTGTTGAAAAGTATCAAACTTTATATTTTGATATTCAAGAGTCTGAATACAAGTCCAATAGTGTACAATCTCTTATGACAAGGCTACCACAGCTCATTCTGGAGAAAGAGCCCGATGTCAAATCCATTCAAAGGTTCAGCAGTCAATCCGAATTTACAAAAAAAGTTCTAAATAGGGCTACTAACTTGACTGTAAAGTCAACATCCGAAAACCCAAAGTCGAAATTTACTGGTTTGTCCAGACTAGGACTATACACTTCCAAACCGATCAAGGAGAATCGCTTGATTCATGAAATGGTTGGTGAATTGGACTTAAAACAGAACTACATAGATGAAAAGTGGAATCAGTATTGGGTGCTTGGATGCCCAAAGCCAAGAGTGTTTTTTCACCCTGTCTTGCCTGTTGCAATTGATCAAAGGGGTCTAGGCAATTTGACAAGATTTATCAGAAAATCATGTAACCCCAACTGCGAGATAAAGTCTGTCTTTGTCAACAGCAACAACAACTCGTCGTCATCACCGCCAGTCTTAAGGTTTGTCGTTGCAGCAACAAGAGAGATCAAGGCTGATCAAGAACTAACGTTGCCTTGGGAGTGGGATGGAAATCATCCAATTAGGTCCATCGAAAAGAACATGTCATTCGAAGACCTAACCACGGAATTGAAAGTGAAACTGATCAACTCCATTCAATCGATACTTGATTTGGTCGATTGTGGCTGCCATACAAATTCGAGTGACTGTCTAATAGGGAAAATCAAAAAGATAACCGCATACCTGCAAAGAAACACAAGGAAACAAAATGCGTTGTTTTTGACACCAACACCTGGACAGACTTACAACGAAATCAACTCGAGACTCTTGCATCGCGATGAAGTGATCGAGCAGGCCATCCTAGATGCAAAACATCAACAGTTTACCCAATCGCAAAGGGCGCTACGTGACGGTTCCACCGATTGTGATGATGAAGATGGTGATGGGGAAGGTGCTCTGAAGGGTGAAGGTGAAAGTGGCCAAGCTGCCGAAAATGATGACGATCCGCATAACTTGACTGCAAACAGTACGTCTCATCTTGATGCAGAAGATGTGGATGTCCCAATTCCGGATGATGAAAAGCACTATGGGGGACATGGAAATAGCATCTTCAACAGCAGCAAGTTCAAGAATTTCAAGGCAAAGTCAATGCTAGATTCATCGGTGATGCCTCCTAAATTCCAAATCATGAAGCAGTACTTTGAAAACTTGAAGAGCAATCAAGCAGGCGCTGGTTCTTTGAAACATGAGTATAACAAACATCAACAACAGCAGCAGCAGTCGCTGTCGCTGGTTATTCCAATCCAATTAGTCTCGAGCAACGGCATTAAAGGTAAACCACTTGATCAACTAACCGCTGCGCACATTCACGATCACTCTGGAACAGTAACTTCGCTCCCTTCGATTGGTGGCGGTACGGTTATAGAACAAAGTCACGGAGGATTCCAGCCTCAAGCTCAAACGTCATTCCCCATGACATCTAACACTTCATCAACATCGAGTGATCCTCTTGCCAATGCGAACGAAACCAAAATTCATGCCGAGGGTTCAACATTGGGACCAGCGATGCATGATGTATCATTCAGTGGAGTCGTAACGGACTCTATAGCTGCTGCTACAGCAATGGGTGAGTCAGGAGTGGGTAGAAAGGAGGATGTTTCCAAGCCTAAGATTACGAAGAAGTTCAGCTTGGCTGATTACAAAAAGAAGAGTAAGATCAACATGAAGAATTAAAGAGTTATGTCACTGTGAAGGATGGTCTTTGAGATGACATCAATGCGAAGTGCCCCCATTTTGAGAAAATTTCTTATTTATTGTTGAATCGAGCTGGAACCATATTTATATTTAGTACATGTGCATACTTTGAGCTCTTTGCAAGGTTCTCCGATCGTTCTTCCTAATTTGCATTCATGAGTAATAATACATAAAGCTGTCAACCGACAAAAAGTGAAATAGTATTCAAGTGATTCACCAAACAAATGAACATTTAGTGGTGGCGCTCTCGTATGTAGTTTTTTTTTGATGATTAACTTCATCAATTTTTAATCGTTTTTAACATAACACCCTGAACTGGATACCGAAACCAGACACGGACTTATATAGTCGAAAAAAGTCGCAGATCAACGAACGGAAACGTTAGCTTGTGTCGACATCATCTGTGGTATATCCAGAGGTTAGGTGAAGAGCAAAATACATAGTGAGTGTTGGAAACGATACCGTTTGGCAAAGAGTATACCGGTTTGAGTAATCGATGCCTCCAGCACAGATGTATGGCTGTGTCTCATTGTAGTTACCGCTCTAAGGAAACTGTGAGGTGCCGCCTAATGTAGACCGAAAGCCGAAGATGGCTGTCGCAACAGTTATAAGTCAATGTTGATCGATAACAATTGCGATTCGATCAGAACCAGTGGCTGGTACGCCTTGTGCGAGCCCGTCTCACCAGGCCAGTCCCCTGCAATGACGGCTGTGCTCTCTGCCTGGCACTCACGCGGTACACGGCTGCCGCTTTGGCACGCCTACCCGGCTCATACTTTATCTTCAGCCCGATGCACCTGGATGTGGCCCGTCCCACCACAGCTGCCTGGACGCATTACTTTACCCCCCTATGACATCCCCGGTGTATCTCACCAATGACGGTCTGTGCTACCACTT
>JAJLWO010000108.1:0-45587 GCA_030570775.1 Ogataea pignaliae | reverse complement strand
TAGATGAGGTTAGTCATCTTTTTTTTTTTTTTTTTCATAGAATACCTATATTTCCATTACTTCTCTATATATCATATAAATCTGTGTCTGGGATTGGTATCCATCTAATCACTTAAAAAAGAATGAGCTCTATATCCTGAGATTGATGCTATCTTCTTCCTTTACCCCTTTTCTTATCTCTTTCTTCCTTTTATCCTCTTCCTTATCTTTCTTCCTTTTATCCTTTCTTCCTTATCTCTTTCTTAGACGGATTAGCCCCTCCGGAACTAGCCTTTCTTTCTTCTATATATTGAGATCTTTCCCTCCTTTTTCCTAGGATCCTGACTTACGTCGATATCTTAGTTTTTTACTGGGAAAGATCAAGCAACATTTTGTAATATAGGGATAACTTATATTATACCAATATTATTACAGTTAGACGTTTGATAGCCACCCCTCGCCGAGCTCCTGACAGCGCACCCCAAAGCTACCCCCACCCATCTCCATACGAAAAAAAGGGGATGGAAGAACTGAGAGAAGGATAACCGCAATGATGCAGCCATATGGTCCTCTGATGGACTATCTTCAGGCTTGGAAGAACGTCACCACTTCAAAACTCACGCCCAGAAGAAGCCTGGTATCCTCAGAAAAGATAGACAGGTTACAAATAAAGAAGATCAGCAAACCGGTTTGAATGCAGTTTGAAGCGTTGGACGGGGATTTTTTGAAATAATGAATGTTCCACCTTTAGAATCTTTGAAAGTGTTAATAATAAATGTCCTTGTACGTTGCCCCAAAAGTGCTGTAGTCACTCTCATCGTCAAACTGGAGGAGTCACCATCACCAACTGGGTTAACAGCAGGCATTACGTGATCTCTTGATTTTTCATGGGGGAGTTTCCGGCTCGACTGATGGAAATACTGAATGGCATGTGGTGTAGATAATAGTTATGATTGACCGTGCATCATCTTTCCGGATTGCAATAATGTACGCCTACAGTTTCACCTTGTGGGGTTAACGGTCCCCTCGATATTCGCTAGATCGAAAGTATGGCTCCTCAGTTTGGAAGTCAGGTTAGCTTGTTGCGCCATGTTTTCACCTCCTTCTTGCCTAATAGTACAACTGTATAAAAAACATACACGGCAGTTATTGATAGCAGCTTTATATGGTAGGTAAGTAAGTAGCTCTAGTGGCCAACCACCCAAACCGGCCCGGTGCAGCAGCAGCAACAACAACGTCATGCAAAAAAACCAACCCAAAAAAAAAATTGATAAAAAAAGTGGTGAAAAATTCAAAAAGCGTTAGTGGCTCCTTTATCGGTGAAATTTTTTTAGTGTGGGTGGGTGAAAGACAAAGCGCGCCTATTCGTTCGTGGTGACTTTTTCAGTAGGGAATGTATGAATGACTCTTACTTTGGCTGAGATTTATCAGGGAATAAATGATTGCGTCAATCCCTTGCACAATGAAATATTAAACTTCTCCTAACATTTTGTTCTTCTTCTTTTTACCTTCAACTGTTGTATCAATTGTCATTAGCATTCTCATCATAGAGATTATCCCATAGTGTATAACTCCAAAAGCACACTTTCCCCTCCAAACAAAAACTAAAAGCAGTTCCGCAACGAAACAAAAAAATTTAGACTTGTCATTATACATACGCTAACAGCAACCCAAAGAATTACTGATATAACAACATCTCATAACAATCATGCCACAGACAAACCCATATGGACCAAATCCAAGCGATTTCCTATCAAATGTTTCCAAATTCGAAATCATAGATTCCACGTTGAGAGAAGGTGAACAATTCGCCAATTCATTTTTCACCCTTGAAATGAAGGTCAAGATTGCCAAAGCTTTGGATGACTTTGGTGTCGACTATATCGAATTGACATCTCCCGTTGCTTCCGAACAGGCAAGGACTGAGGTTGAAACCATTTGTAAATTAGGATTAAAAACCTCAAAGATTTTGACGCATATAAGGTGTCACATGGATGATGCCAGAATTGCCGTTGAGACTGGTGTTGATGGTGTCAATGTTTTCATTGGCACTTCAAACTTCTTGAGACAACATTCGCATGGTAAAGACATGTCGTTCATTACCAGATCTGCCATTGAAGTGATTCAATTCATCAAGTCTAAGGGTTTGGAAGTTAGATTTTCCACTGAGGATTCTTTCAGATCTGACATTGTTGATTTGTTAAACATTTACACAACGGTTGATAAGATTGGTGTGAATAGAATTGGTATTGCCGATACCGTTGGTGGTGCCCATCCAAGGCAAGTGTACGAATTGATCAGAACGATCAAATCTGTTGTTTCATGCGATATCGAAACTCACTTCCATAACGATACCGGTTGTGCCATTGCCAACGCATACACTGCTTTGGAGGCTGGTGCCAAATATATCGATACTTGTGTCTTGGGTATTGGTGAAAGAAACGGTATAGTTCCATTGGGAGGTTTCATGGCAAGAATGATCGTTGCTAATCCAGACTATGTCAAATCCAAATATAAACTGACCAAGATTAGAGAAATAGAAAATTTGGTTGCCGACATTGTTCAAGTGAATATTCCATTCAACAATCCAATTACTGGTTTCTGTGCCTTTACTCACAAGGCTGGTATTCACGCAAAGGCCATTTTGGCTAACCCTTCAACTTATGAGATTTTGAATCCTGCTGATTTCGGTCTCTCTAGGTATATTCACTTTGCCAACAGATTGACCGGTTGGAACGCCATCAAATCAAGAGTTGAGCAGTTGAACCTAAACTTGAGTGATGATCAAATCAAGGAGATCACTTCAAAGATCAAGCAGATGGGTGATATTAGGCCTTTGGGTATTGAAGACGTTGACTCTATTATCAAGGACTTCCACGCCGATGTGCAGGCAGGTGAAGAGGCTGCTGCCGCTGCTGTTGAAGAAAAAGAAGAACAAGAAGAACCAGCCTCCAAAAGGCAAAGGGTTTCTTCTGAATAGGTTTCGATAGTTTCAATGCTCCCTGTCTCTTGCCACGTATAACTCACTCCGATATCATCCGCACACGTTCAATGAAGGTTAGATCAGAACCGTCTGTGGTCAAATAAAACTTTGCGTAAAAAGATCAAAGTCACAGTCTTCAAGACAGTAAATGCCGTTTCTGAACAATCAAAATTAGAAGGCTTGGATATGCTTTTTTTACTTCCTTCTTTGTGTGTTTTTTTTTTCTGGGGTCAAAAATAGTCGTTGTTTCGACATCTGCTTGTATTTGTATCATTTATTTATTCCATAAGAACCAAAATAAAAGTGAAATCTGATATCTATCAGTTCGGTATCTTCCAGGAGTTAGTTAGCTCGGTACGTAGCTCGATTTCACATCTAATAGCCCAGAGTGTACTACAACGGCTGACACCCCCCTCTGGGAATAATATTGAGATAATCTTGTGGAATTAACACCAGCCTACAGAAAATTGGAAAAGTTCGATAACAGCACTCTGATGTGCTGGATAATTGGAACAAAAATTCGACGATGCAGATTGATCAATTGGACAAAACAGTTTGCGATGCTGAGAAAACTGAAGCGATCCAAGTCTCAATTAGCCAGAACAAATTAGATATATCGATCTTGGAAGATCATCGATCCAGGTTTCCATGGATGGAAGGAGCCTATGGGATAATGCTATAATTAGGCAATTAACCTAACCGTCTCAGGCTACGTGCATCCGGTAACGGGACCTTAGGCGCGCAATTGCTATAATATTCTGCTTATGGATATATCCGGTATTGACTAGCACTTAGCTATGATGTGTGTTGAACTGTTTCCGTCAGGGCGACATGCAGTTTAAAAAAAAAGAGATGGACAGACTCTGTAAGGATACTCAACTTGCTGCTACCAAATCTTATGAGCCGTGGCTGGTTTGTTTTTCTATCAGACAAAGCACAAAGGTTGAAATTTCAACGAACCATCATGATGATGCTTCCAATGAACATCATAAGTAAGATGATACTGAAGCTGACGTAGGCTCAGATCTTCGAATCACAGGAGAATGAGCACTATCAGACAAGGATCTTTAAAGAAATGGCAGATGAATTTTCTATGGTTTTAGCTTGAAGTTGTTGTTAATTAGCATGATCAAACCTTTACTGAGACATCATCTGGGAAGCTGCTACCAACCTTTTGCATCTTATTGAATCATGGCTGTGCTAAGAATATATTACTATATGTGGCACAGCCTTTAAACCGTAGCACGTGACATACGTTAGGGCTAGGGTTTGAATGCATTAGTGGTTGAATGGATGCTTCGCTTCACACCAAAACTTTTCACAAGCGCAGATTTGCTCACTTGCATAGATGGTTTGGTGGAGCATCATCACTCTCTTACACTATTTAAAACTTTCGTCACCTAAGTAGATCTTTTCTTTCAACATAATCCATTACATATCTAAAAAGAATCCATAAAACCTTCAACCAAAGTCAAACCATTCAAAATGCCAAGTAAGTATTCACCACATTTCATCTATCTCTTAGACCTTGCTATCTGATTCTATAAAGAATCGATACAACGGTCGAGGTATTCGGGTCCTCAAATGTTTTCTTCCATCGTCTTTTGTTTTCATCTAGACAGAGACATGGTTGATTCATTAGTCTTTGAACGATTGTGAAGTTTTTGCTTTGCAATCAATCAAGGAATAACTTGTTTTCTTTTGATTTTCTTCACCAGGCACACTTTAATCGGATTGGGCCCAGTAGATCTGAGCACAATTGGGTTCAACTGAGTTATGGGATCGAAAGTAACAGGCAAAAATCTTGCAATCTGAACACCCGACACTTCAGCTTTGCAAAAAACAACTTTTATGAGTGTTGAAACATGGATGTAAAGCTAATGTTTTACGCCTGGTTTTTCTTCATCTTTCAAAAGGGTTTCAACTGATGCTCATACTATTTTACATCAGTGTTTTGTGAGAGAATTTGTTTTTCACATCTGATTAATTTATGTGGCATGTTGACCGATTGATCTAGTTGGATTTTTGTCTATTACCTTCGTAACCTCCTATCTCAGTAGTTTCATCCCAATTGTAAAAGAATCCTTTAAAATGTGTAAGAGAACAAAAAAGTTAGCGAGTTGAAATTCACAACCCTTTTCCTTTCTCAAGTGTGTATGCTAACATCTTTTTGGCAACTTTCTTTGCCTATGACTTTTAATTACAGGAGCTCCAAGAACTTACTCCAAGACTTACTCTGTCCCAAAGAGACCTTACGAATCCGCCAGACTAGATGCTGAATTGAAGCTAGCTGGTGAATACGGTCTAAAGAACAAGCACGAAATCTACAGAATTGGTTTCCAATTGTCCAAGATTAGAAGAGCTGCTAGAGACTTGTTGACCAGAGACGAGAAGGACCCAAAGAGATTGTTCGAAGGTAATGCTTTGATCAGAAGATTGGTGAGAGTCGGTATTCTATCTGAAGACAAGATGAAGTTGGATTACGTTTTGTCCTTGAAGATTGAAGATTTCCTAGAGAGAAGATTGCAAACCCAAGTCTTCAAGTTGGGTCTAGCCAAGTCCATTCACCATGCTAGAATCTTAATTACTCAAAGACACATCCAAGTTGGTAAGCAGATCGTTTCTATTCCATCATTCATGGTTAGACTAGACTCCCAAAAGCACATTGACTTTGCTCCAACCTCCCCATACGGTGGTGGAAGAGCCGGTAGAGTTAAGAGAAGATCCCAAGCTGCTGGTGCTTCAGGTGATGCTGAAGCTGAAGAAGAAGATGACGAATAAATGTGTCCTTTGACTCATTGTTTCTAATCTTTTTTTTTCTCTTCAACTTTTCTTTTAAAAAAAATCTAACTGTTTTTTTTTTTCTTTTAATTTGAGGATTCCCAAAGTTCCTCGGTTCCATTGGCATAATGTATATGAGAGACTTCAATTACAAGAGACTTTTTTTACTATTTTATATCCTTTTTTTCTTTTCTCTTCTTGGCTTCCATGGGTTTTTTATTCTTCAGTTCGTTTCTGTAAATGTAGGTTTGTCTTTTCAATTGTATCTCATATCTCAATTTCTGCTCCTACAGTAAATCTGCTTTGGCGATATGATCTTGATGTGATGATTTCTATCATGCAGCTAGCAGTGCACGCATGTATGCATCGTGAGTGGAAATTGTTAGGGGGATCTGAAAAATCATCTAGCTCCTCCACGCTGATTCTATATCTTTCTGGATAACGCTTGTATTGTAAGCAACATTATCCATACTAAAGCCACAAACGTTTTTAAGGTGGAAATTCAGCTATTGGATATCCTATATTTTATATATTCTGGTTGTTAGGCAAAGTTCAAGAATCGTACGACAGATGTCTGCATATACCCAACTGAAATCAACACCCCAGCAAAAGTCCTCTCAGGAATCAACATCATCATCATCATCATCCTATATACTTCGATGTCCATTCCAAATAACAAAGACAAGCAATTGTAATTGTCGTATAACGACGGTACCAACAGACTCAATCGATTCTCCAAAGGACAAGTATAGATTGGGCGGTGGCAACAACGTACCCTTTAAGATCATCAACGTTACAGCATTACAATCACATCAAGCAAGTCGAGCGAAACAGGAGGATACAAACAACGATGATGGTAATGATGATAAACAGAGACTTATAGTGAGTACCACCACTCAGCAAGGTTTGGAATTTTACAGGTTGGATTCGATGTGGTCGTTCGATAACATTGGAGTTAGTAGGCCTTCTGATGAATTGATCAATTGTACTTTGGAATTGGAATCTGTTGATGATGATGATGAGGTTCCAGATTTACGGATCAAACTTTCTAGATACTTGACATGTGCTGATTGTGATAGGGGTCCGTTAGGTTTTGCAGGTTATTTGATTGATGGTGGTAATACCGATTCAGGTAATGTGAGAGGAGAGGCTGCTACTGTTGAAAATGGAGAAGGGTTGAGTTATTTTTTGGCAACTGGTTCTTGCTTGTACTTTTGAATCACAAGGTTTGTGATGCAAAGAAGAAGTGTATGAGCAAGCGAGTCGTACAAAGTTTATTTACCGATACTGACCTCGTATAACTTGTAGTTGTCTTTATAGATTGGTACAGTCCCGAAGCTTAACGAGATGGGATGAATGAATGAATGAACAGTGGGATCAATAAATAAATAAATAAATATTTCGTTGCTTATGAGGGAGAATATGTGAAAAGAGGCAATCCAAAAAGTGATGTAAAAACAAGTCAACAGTGGAAAAACACAAAGAAAATTATATAGAATAGAAAAAGTGAGAAAAAAAAACAGCTTCAAAAGGAGTCATCAGTAGTACAAGATCATCCACTTAATTCTTTTTAGAACCCATAACGTTCAAAGCAGAACCGTACTTGAACCATTCAATTTGTTCAGCGTTATATGTGTGTGACAATGGAGTCTCCCAAGCTTCACCATTCTTTGGATGGACAACCATGGTGACGTTCTTACCTGGAGCCAATTCGGTCAAACCAATCAAGTCAATCTCATCATCTGGGTTAATCTTGTCGTATGCTTCTGGCTTGACAAAGTTCAGTGGCAGTAGACCTTGCTTCTTCAAGTTAGTCTCGTGAATTCTGGCAAAGGACTTGGTAATGATGGCGAAACCACCCAAGTATCTTGGTTCCAAAGCAGCATGCTCTCTTGAAGAACCTTCACCAAAGTTCTCACCACCAATAACAACCCACTTGATTCCGGCATCTCTGTACTTGGCAGCCGTTTCTGGAACACCATCGTACTTACCGTCGTAATGATGCTTGACGTAGTTAGGCTTACCGTTTTCGGCATTGATGGCACCAATCATATAGTTGTTAGAGATGTTTTGCAAGTGACCTCTGTACTTCAACCATGGACCAGCCATCGAGATGTGATCTGTGGTGGTCTTACCCAAAGACTTGATCAAGATTGGCATGTGCAAGGCATCCTTACCATCCCAAGGCTTAAATGGAGTCAACTTTTGTAGTCTGTCTGAGGTTGGAGAGATGCTAACTTCAACTGCACTTCTAACTTCAGGTGGGGCTTGGTAGGTATTTTCACCTGGGTCGTAACCTCTTGAAGGTAAACCATCACCAAATGGTGCTTTCAACATGAATTCCTTTCCATCAGCATCCTTCAAGGTATCGGTTAGTGGGTTGAATCTCAAATCACCTGCAATAGCGTAAGCAACAACCATCTCTGGAGAAGCAACAAAGGCATGGGTGGCTGGGTTACCGTCGTTTCTTGATGTAAAGTTTCTGTTGAATGAAGAGACAATGGTGTTCTTTTCACCCTTCTTGATGTCCTGTCTATCCCATTGACCAATACATGGACCACAGGCGTTAGCCAACACCTTACCACCAAACTCTTGGAAAGTGCCCAATTGACCATCTCTGGCAATTGTGGCTCTAACCTGTTCAGAACCTGGAGTAACGGTAAAGATGGACTTTGATTTTAAACCGTGAGAGGCAGCATCCTTAATGATAGATGCAGCTCTTGACATATCTTCGTAGGAAGAGTTGGTACAGGAGCCAATCAAACCAACCTTAACTTCAAGAGGCCAATCGTTAGCAATGGCAACTTCCTTCATCTTGGAGACTGGGGTGGCTAAATCTGGAGTGAATGGACCATTAACGTGTGGTTCCAAAGTATTCAAGTCAATCTCAATCACTTGATCGTATTCACAGTTAGCATCGGCAGACAAGTAATCCTTCTTGTAAATGTCGGCGAAATCAGCAATGCTGGATCTACCAGTGGCATTTAGGTATTCCTTCATGGAGTTGTTGTATGGGAAGACAGAAGTTGTAGCACCAATTTCGGCACCCATATTACAGATGGTGGCCATACCGGTACAAGAGAAGGTGTCGATACCATCACCGAAATATTCAACAATGGCACCGGTACCACCCTTGACGGTTGTGATACCAGCCAACTTTAGAATGATATCCTTTGGAGAAGTCCAACCGCTCATTCTACCGGTTAGTTTGACACCGATGATCTTTGGAGCCTTTAATTCCCATGGCAAACCAGCCATGACATCGACAGCATCTGCACCACCAACACCAATTGCTAGTTGACCCAAACCACCAGCATTAGGAGTGTGAGAATCTGTACCGATTAACAATTCACCTGGGAATGCATAGTTTTCCAAAACAATTTGATGGATGATACCAGAACCTGGTTTCCAGAAACCAATGTTATACTTAGCACAAGCAGATGCCAAAAAGTCATAAACTTCCTTGTTTAGCTCGATGGCTCTTGCCAAATCTGCAGGACCTTCCTTTTGTGCTTGAATCAAGTGATCACAGTGAACTGTTGTTGGAGTTGCCACTGAGTCCATACCAGCGGACATGAATTGTAGGATTGCCATTTGAGCTGTAGCATCTTGACATGCAACTCTGTCCGGTCTTAACTTTAGGTATGAAACACCTCTTTGGATGTCCTGTCCATGAGGGTCATCCAAGTGACCGTACAACAGCTTTTCAGCGTAGGTCAATGGTCTTCCTAGTCTTTCCTTGACAACTTTGACATTTTCGAGTTGTTTTTTGTATGCAATGTAGTTTGTGGCTTCTAGCAAGTTCATCAAGACTTTGGAGTCTGGAGTCAGGCTTGAGACAGTTGCTAGACTTCTCGTTGAACGAGGTAGCCTAATGGAACTTCTTGAAACAGACAACATATTGATGTGTTAATGTGAATGTGTGTTGGTACTGTTCTTAGGAGGTATGATAAAGGGAAGCAACAAGGTGGAAAAAAATAAAAAGAAGTTATAGCTAAACTATTTTAAGATGATAGAGAGGGAAAAAAAAAAACAGCAGGTTGTAGACAATATATAAGATGTGCCCTCCAGTATCCCTGTTGGTTGGTTTGATGGGTGAAGTATAAAAGGGGGTGTGGATTGATTGAATGGAAGAGCTGGTGATGATGATGATGATGATGATGATCGGGACATTGGAAATCGGCCCCGTATCATTTCAGCCTGGGGGAGTAGTAGTAAGTAGTAGTAGATCAAACACTATGGGGAGAGTGCGGCTTCGTCTTTTGAGGTTCAACATAGCAGCAGCAGAAGCAAGCAGACAGATGCATTGGGCGGTCAAGGGTGGGAAGGGGTGGCAGGTACAGCCAATGGGAGGTTCACAATTTGTAAGGATGGGAGTGTAATTAGGTCGTGCGTCACTCACTGTTTGGCTCTAAACATTTGCAGGCCACCAAAATGCGTGTACGGAGATGGATGGACTCTTTCTCCGTGCTTCTTGTGCTTGTACTGCTGGTGGTGGTGGTGGTGATGGTGATGGTGACCTTTGGACATTGGACCTTGAGCAGGCGGGCACCGTGAGGATAATGAATGCATTCACACGGCTCACCGCACAGCAACAGCCTTTGCCTGTCCCGGAGAAGGAATGAATGCGCGTACAGCTAGGATCGATCCATCCATCCATAGCTTTTCAAGCACAACCAGTACTGCTAGTTGACCAGGGGAAAAAGGATGATTTACTGGTAGTAATTATTAGTATATAGATTATATAGATATAGATAGTTAGCTAGGTCAGCGAAAAATTTCTCCTTACTTCTTATCTTGAATAAACTTACTACTATATAGCAGTTGCAAGTATTTTCTCCCCAACCAACCCTCCCTCACTACCTTCGGAAAAGATTCTGTCAATCTTCCATCATATATCAATTGCTCTATGTAACATCATTACAATGACCTATTCTGAGCGCCTCTGATTGTCTCTGTCTCTCTTTAATTGTTTGGCGGCGATGAGGCCCTCCCACCCGTTCCACAAGAACAAATATTTTCCTGATCAATCACTTGTTCACGATTTCTGGATGTTTTCTACCACCCTTACTTTGCATCCAATGCATGGCCGCTGCCGCCCCATCCTCGACCGATCTCGGAGACTACTACAAAACTCTCTCTCACTGTTGCTGTACTACTTATCACATGATACTTGGTCCCGTGATCTTTAGCTTTTTTATTATGCGCCGCATTGTGGCAAATGTAACAAGCCACAGTGATCCTTCCTATCTAGGCGCTATACTATCCACATACATACATAAAAATACTATTCAACATCTCATGTACGTCAACCACCACGTCAAAAGAATGAATGGTTTATCATTGTCAGATCATGACAAGAGTAACTAACCCAGCAACCAGCCATCCATCCATCCAGTTACACATAGATAACATACATACCATCTCTCATCCTTCCATCAGTCAGAGGTAGCAATGGATAGATACCCAGTTGAAATCACCTCTATCTTTGCCCCCTTGGTTGTGATCCAAGGTTTGGGCGTGAACGGACTACCAGACGGCTCAAACCAACATCGCTCATTCGATGCACAACAACCCATTGATAAGCTAAAGGATAAAACAATAAGACTTCCACCAGTTGATGATTTGAAGAATCCATTGAGTAGTTTACTACTTGCTAAGGACTCGATGAGGGAAATTGAGATGGGGAAGGAGAAGGATGGAAGCGGTAACCATGCGATATCGATAGAAAGAGATTCGCCAATAGTGCAGGCTGCCAATGGGATGGAAATAGTCTCTTTGTTACAAAGGTACAACATTGGCGACAACTATTGGCCAACGAATAACCATCAAGAATACTCGAAACAACTGCTGTACAATATCAAGTTTGTCGGGGATAAGTTTCAACTTCCAAGATTTACACATAGCCTCACGGGGAAACCTTCAAACGGTATCGAACCAACATTGGCAGATATGACTGGTCTAGAATCCCCAAACCCAAACAACAACAAAAATCCTCAAAGACAACCATCCATACTATGTCCAATGAGCAAATTTTCACCATTTTACCAAACAATACTACCGTTGGAGTGGATCCAAAAGTACAGGGACCTATTACCATTTGTCTTCATATCGGTACATGAGATAGATGGAGATTTGAAAGATCAGCAAGAGATCAAAATGGCAGATGAAAAATTGGCCAATGAAATAATCAGACTAAAGACAAAAGTGTCAAGTGGAGGTGTCCGATTCTTATCGTTGATTCTATGTTCTAGATCTACCGCTCTCGTTCCAAATTTGGACGATAGGGTAAACACTTTGAGAAGAATCACTGGACTTCCTCCTAGGTCAGGCATGTTATTTCTACCCGCTGGTACACAGCGTGAGCTTGAAACTTTTGTTCTGTCGATAGTCCATTTGATGAAACCATGGGCCGTTGAATATTTCACAAACTTGGAAAAGAAACTAACTAGAAAGAAAAGTCAGATCATGAATCCAAACTACAAGGAGAAATTTTGGCTTGCTAGACAAGCACTCAAAAATTCCATCTTTTTGGAAATGAAGGGAATTTCGGAATACAGTACGAAATCGCTCGAATATGCATACGAAAAACTGGTTGATGCAATAAAGACCGTTGATATGATCAAAGAACCAAAATTGTGGGAACAATGCAGATTGCTTCTCGATCTAACGGGAATTCACATCACAAGGTCGTACCTTTTACTGGGAGAGGCAAATTCGGCATACAAAAAATTCGACATTCATATCCAAAACGTTCTGTCCATCTTGCCTCGTCGATCTGTCAGGTCTTATTCTGCCATGTCATGGTTGTCCCTACAGTTGACGTGGTTATGCCAGATGTTGGAGTTAGTACCCGAAGGTATCATTCCTATCGATAGACCCTTACATCCGTTTGTTACACAGTCAAGATGGTTTGGTGGGAATGATCTTATTCAGATCAATGGATTGTCTATGCCTCAAGGTGGATATTTGTACCTTCAGGCTTGTTCATTTATGAGAAGAAGAAAACTTGAGTTTGGAAATCATCATGGTGGTACAACAACTGTTGTTGATGCTGATGGTGAGGAAGGGGAAGGAGAGGAGGAGGATCCATATATGGCATTGAGCATACGGGACGAATCACGTTTTGATTATAGTGGTGCCTGTATTAATTTACTTTCTGGAGCATTGGAATTTTTTGCAAAATCCAAAAGGGCAAAGTTTAACAGGTCCGAATCTTACATTTATTTCCAGCTAGGCGAAGAATACTTCAGTTTGGAAAACTATGGAATGTCGGTTACCAACTACCTTGTTGCATTATCAATCTTCAAAAATGAATCTTGGAATTCGATCGTTGCCGTCATTCTATTTAGATTGTTCCAATGCTCCATCAAATTGCATAATGTTAAGGATTCTGAACTTTATTTTTTGCAGTTGTGCGTGCTTGATCAAAAACATATTGAAAGATTCCAGAGGTTTGTCACGTTGAAGGATATTGACTTTGCAATTGGCTCATTGACGGAGATAACAAGGTCACAAACTGGAACAACAGTGAATTCAAGCGATAGCAGCGATGAAGATCAAAAGGAACTCGTTTTAAAAGAGCCACTGTTTCACTGCAGTACTGTTTTTAGAGATATGGGTTACTCGATGAACGATACCGTCAAGTTTCAGATGTGCCTTACTTTGAAGGTGAACAATCTCTTGGAGAAGTTGAACGTGGAAGAAATATGCATTGAGTTCACCAACGATTTCAAGAGCATCATAATCAAGCACAACGATGAACTACCAGCATCGACAGTTGGGTTTTTCTACTTCAAGGACGAAGAAGCAAAGAAAAGGAAAGGAGACTTGACACAGGAGGCCAATTTGAACTGTTTCAAAAGAAACGAGACTCAGGTTTTCCA
Source organism: Ogataea pignaliae (assembly GCA_030570775.1). Lineage (NCBI taxonomy): Eukaryota > Fungi > Ascomycota > Pichiomycetes > Pichiales > Pichiaceae > Ogataea > Ogataea pignaliae. Next base: position 31,958 of record JAJLWO010000108.1, on the reverse strand, counting down.
GTTTGATCTCCGTCCAAACAGAATTGGAAAGTTCAAGATTAGCTCGATCAGACTCAAAGTTTCAACTGAAACATTCGTATTTGAAAATCAAGTCAAACTGACACCGCAAACAATAGATAGATTCAGGTGGCTCAAGCCTACAACCTTGTTCAACAAACAATTTGCAGTCGATATTGTTTCAGGTAAACAGTTAGGATTTGAAGTTGTTCCAAAACAGCCCAAAGTGAAAGCAGATATTCGTCATTCAAAAATTGCCTATAACGGCCAGATTCTACCCATAAGTCTAAGTTTTTCCAACAATGACACTGAAAAGTTTGGTATCAGACTGAGTGCCACGGCAACTGTGAATGGTACAGACATTACAAAAATTAAGTGGAATGATGATGAGGACTTTTCGAACACCCATCAGTGCCCCGATGTAATGGAGGCTGGAGGTGTCTCCAAAAACACTCTATTAATACACTTGCCCCTCGTCAAAGATTTGAGTTCTGGTAACGATTCTGTTAGGGTTGAGTTGAAATTCAACTACTTGATAGATAATGATGAAGATACAATGGTAGAAAACGCCAAAGTTATTAACCTTCCATTGGCCAATCTTTTCAAATCAAGCTTCACCATCTCTCCTTGTTTCGATTCTTGTATTCCATCCATTTTTAACCTGTTTGGGAGAGATGCTGAGACTGGTAAAGTTACCACCTTGCCAATCCATGATAGGCTATGGAGAGGTAGGGCCAGTATACAAAATCTGTCTAGTCAACCGATAAAAATTACCAAAGTTCAGTTTGAGATCATCACCATATCGACCAATTCAAAGGCTGAGTTGCTCGATACCAAGTTAGATGGACATGGACCAGCAGAGATAATTATAAGGCCAAACTCTCAGGATGCTGTTGATTTCAGGTTTCGTTCTTTCTGTTTGGAGAATTACCTGAAGAGATCCATCAACATTGAGATCCAGATTACTTTCCTGTATGAATTTCAAGATTGTGAGTTGACCATTGTTAACAAGCATGAAGAACTACTTTGGAAGGGATCGTTGCCTCATATGGATCCAAGATCGCTGGTCAATCTCAATCGGACAGAAGATGGCTTGTTCGATGTTGACTATTGTATAGAAAATCCAACTTCAAGAATCTTTCAGTTCAGCAGCTCATTGTCCACCAGTGAATCCTTCAAGATTCTCAATTTCAAAAGTCAGATGAACTTTTCGATACTACCCTTCATGAAGCAAAACATAAAGTTCAGGTATGAACTTGTCGCTGAAGTGGATGGTGGAGAGGGCGGTGTTGTGCCGTTGAAAATGCCAGAGTTCAAAATTTATGACTTGAACTATAAAGTTTACTTGAACAACTTGGTGTGCTCTGATTTGCTGAAGAATGGTAAGGATGGATTGTATTACGTTGGTGAGGTATAGTTGAAGTAACGTTACTAGAGTGCTACAGTGGTTTTTTATGACTGCCTTATGTATAATAGACAAAGTCCTATCAATTGGGATGCAGGCATCACTTTGTGATCAAAAATGAACGAGATCTAAGCATTAAAATCAACAAAATAGGTTCGCATTATGGGAAAACATTAACGAAAAAACATGCAGATAGAGCTTCAACGGACACTTGACACACGAGTCAGGTTTAGTAGATTGGAACGATATTCAACAAACACTCAGTTGATTTGTAGCAGCTCAACGTCAAAAATCAAAGTGGCGTTAGGAGGAATCAAACCAGGGAAACCTCTAGCACCGTATCCCATGTTTCCTGGAATCGTCAAAACAGCCTTTTCACCAAGAGATAGCTTGGCAAATCCTTGTTCCCAACCTTGAATAACTTGACCTTCGCCAATTCTGAAACGGAATGGCTTGTTTCTGTCCCTTGAAGAGTCAAACTTCTTACCGTTTTCCAAAGTACCTGTGTAGTGGACGGTGACTAGATCGCCTGATTGAGGGTAGGTCTTGCCATCACCTGGAGCTAGAGTTTCGATCTTTAATTCGGAGGACATTGTGGAGTATAGTTTGTGCTGATGTTGCAATTGAGATGAAATCGGTCTGATATTATAACGGGTAGGTGTAATTGCAGGTCTAATCAGTCGTCTTTTGATTAAAAACATGGTGGTGTGGCATATATCATTGAGATCCATCCATCTGTTGGTTGGTATGAGTGTTGGAAGTTGAAAGCAAGCCAGGCGCTGTTGTACTCTCTGAGGTCTATGACGGCTACGACGACTTCCCATGCATAAGCGACTCGTTCGTATACTTGACGGCAAATCTGTGCTGCAAGCAAAAATTCTCTGCGTCGATGGGCGGTGTATTGGGCTCTAGACGGAGCAGCGAGTGACCGGTATAGCAATTATCGGTGTGATTGACAACCGTATCTCGCTTACTCTTCTTACAATTTTCATATTAAGATGCACCAGTATCGTAGTGTGATCAATCAATATATAAACACTTTGAAAGGCGAAACAAAGTGGTCGGGTTGGAAATGAAATGTAGTCAAAAAAGAGACGATGATAAGCTGAGCTGAAATTACAGCTAAAGTCGATTCAAACAGAAATGGGGTGAGACCAGCTTACCAATTTCTGTGCATAATTAGATATGCCGTTCATACTGACACAAACTCCAATCACTTCTTCCTTGCAGACCTCCTAACTGAAGGGGTAGATGGTGTGGTGGTGTTTCCACCACCCCTGCCACCTCTCTTTCCAGTTGGAGTACCTCTCATCGGAGTTTTCAGCTTAGAGTTAGTAGCTTTGGCTTTAGAGACCGTAGAGTGCTTTGGAGTTTTTCTCAACTTTCTTGGAGTTGGAGTTGCACTGGAGATGGTAGTTGCTGATCTTTTCTTTGCCGTCTTTTTCTTCGAATCCGAAGCCTGTTCTGGTTCGTCATTCTCTTCATCTTGCCCTTCGTCTCCATCGGCTTCGTCAACTTGACCTTCCACCTCTCCGTCATTTTCTTCCTCTTCATCTGCCTCTTCGGCTTCCCTAGCTTCATCATCGCTTGTCTCGGCTTGATCGCCACTGGTATCAGCTTCCTCATCACCTTCAGCATTATCCTTTTCTATATCAGGCACTTGCTTCTTGTCGTCAATCACTTGAGCTGCAATTTCTGTATTATTATCTTGCTCTCGTTTGGCCTCTTTTTCAATCTCGTGCCTCAAATTTCTTCTAGTGCTTCTTGGAGCAGACTGTGACCTAGTCTTTCTTCTTTTGGACGAGCGACCGGAGTCTTCTTCCTCCTCTTCTTCATTTTTGTCATTATCATCACCAGAATTGTTGCTGTTGGCATCACCAATTGCATCTTCAGCAGCCGCAATTTGTGATCTGGTAATCTTCTTAGTTATTGTAGTGTCCACGTTTTCTGCCTTTCTCTTACCTCTACCTCTCTTAGGTGTAATATGTGACGGCTCCTCTTCTTCAACATTTTCTTGCTTTTCTTCGTCTTCTGATGATACCGTAGGCTTACTGCCTGTGGAAAGTTTTCCTCTTGTCGGCTTGAACACAGCCTTGTCATTATCATTTCCATCCGGTTCCTCATCGTGAGATTCTGATGGAGCTTCTTCATCCTTTGATCTCCTTCTAGACTTTTTAATCGGTGTTTCTTCGTCACCTTCAACTTCAACATCCAATTTGAGTTTCTTGGCACTTCTCAATGATGATGTTTCTGTTATTCTAGAAGACGGCTCATTCTTCAGCTTTTCTTTTTCCTTCTCCTTCTCCTTCTCCTTCTCCTTCTCTTCCGGCTCTTCAGAATCGCCTCTTTGACCTCTTGTTAGCCTTCTGGTTCTTCTCGGCGTTTCAGATTCTTCTGCTAGAAGTCGCTCCTTTGGCAGTAAAGATTTGCGTCTGCCTCTCTTTGGAACTGGAGTTTCGTCAGGCTCTGCGTTATCGTCCTCCACTTTTACTTGCTCTTCATCTCCTAGATCGTCATCATCCTTCTTTGGGGCCTCCTGTTCTGCTTTACCATCATCAATCTCAACATGTTTCTTATTCCTTCCTTTTCTTTGAGAACCGTGCTGGTCGATTTCTTTTAACTTCGGTTTGTCGTCCGTCTTGTTACCGTGGTCATTTGAAGGGGGCTGCTCGTTAACTTTTGGCTTTCTTCCCCTTCCCCTTGTAAGCGGGGTCTCTGGTTCTGTGAATTTGCCTTTGGAGTCGGGTTCCACTTCAGATTCCATTTTCGTATCAGCTTCCTCTTCCGGTTCACTGTCTTTCTCCACGCTGGCCTTTCTAGGCCTTCCTCTTCCCTTCTTTCTGAGCCCGGGTTTGGAATCATCCTCAGGATGTTCATCATCACTGTCTTTCCTTCTCTTAATAACAGCGTCATGATCTTCAGCTGCTTCAGAATCAGACTTTGAAGTATGACTATCAACATCTCTCTTAGGCTCAATCTTGCCGTTATTGTCTTTTTTGTATCTTTCGTCTTCTTCTTGAGTTGCTGCCTTGGACCTCCTGCCTCGCCTTGGAGTAGGTACAGGTGCTTCGATAGATTCCAGTTCTTCCTCAACCTCAGGGCGCTCTTGGGATTTTGCTAGATCGTCTCTGTCTTCTTTAGGCATAACTGCTTGGTGAGAAGTAGATCTAGGCGTCGCCAAGCCAGATTTAGCTTGGGTTGATTCAGTGGGTCTGGACTCGTTAGCAACCTCACTTGTCTTTGATCTTCGTCTCGTCCTATTAGCTAAATATTCATCGTCCTCTTCTTCGATCTGAATATTCGTCTCTCCTTCTCCTTCAGTGGATTTGACTTTCTCTTTATCATGTTCCTTGAGATCCTTCGAGATTGGCGTTGACAACTCGGATTCCACCGTTTCGTTATCCTTCTTGCGCTCCCCTCTTACTCTCGAGGAAATAGAGTCAAGATCAATGTCTCTCTTTTCATCGACCTTTGACTCGTCTGCTGTCTTTGCTTTGATCTTGTGGTAATCTTTGGAAGAAGTAGTGTCGGATTTATCAGCTCTTTGAGACTCATGGTCGTCTTGCTCTAGTTTTTCCAGTCCACCCAAATCATAAAAATGGCTTAGCTGGTTTTTCACGTCTTCAAGAGTTATTGCTGGTTCTAGTTTGGAGAATCGTGATGCTATCTTATCTATGATGATGTTATAGTTACTTTCCTTCTGTTGTCCTATTGGTTTGTGATAGCACGCTAAATTGAGAAGATACAACTCTTCAGGCTTCGACCACGCTCTCATAATTGTTCACGTATATTTAATGTTATGCTTCTTTATGCTGTTGTTGAGGATTTAGAATATTCTTTTGTTGTCAGAAAAGTTCTTAAGAAGATAGATGCTGAGATGTAACACAGCTGGATTTGTGGGTGGTATAAAAAACACCATTGGCTCGCGAGAGGTCCCCCGTCTGGTGCCAACGGGTGGCTGTCACTTTTGGGCAGTGTTCCTTAACGACTGGTTTTGAAGACAGAACCGAAATCGATGAACCAAACGAACCAAACAAACAAGCAAACGGTTAGCCTAGAAACTGGAGCAGCGCCTAGTCATCTACGTATATAGCAGTTGCCTTCAGTCATATGAGTCTGGGATAATCGCCACGTTTAATGTCATTGGCATCGATCAGAAATTCAACCAGAGAAAACAATCTACTAGCAATCATCATGTATAGTTACAAGTACAAAGAGCCTTATGAAGTGAACTCTGCTCATGCTCCATTTTCCAAGAATGTGTATCGCCCACGTGAATTGTCTTGCTATTCAAAGCTCGCCAATGGTCTAATCAAGTACAATAAGGAACAGCTTGAACCATTCCATGTCCCAAGGCTCAGCGGGCCTGAAAAAGTTGAACTCAACGTTAGAAAAGGAGTCGAAGATTTTACCCCTGTTGTCATTCCAGAAGAGGGTTCAAGAATTACAGATTTTCTTTCTTGTGTCGTTCATCATGAATACCAACAAAAGAAGAAAACGGAAAAGATGGATACGACTCCCAAGCCAAGAATACTGTCACATGCTGGTCTTTTCAAAGATATAGTCACCTTTGAAAGAAAACCATACATGATAGCGCCATATAAGGGACAGCTTGTTTTTGCATCAACAAACAGAAGGCTCGGGGAAGAAAAAATATATCAGTACATTGGTATCAGATTTGAAGACCTTTTGAAGATGAAAAATAAATCAGGTACAAGTCCAGATTACGATTCGATTAAGACACCAACGAATATGAACCATTATAGGGTTTTGATGGATGTGCCATTTTCTTTGGATGAGGGCATAGAGTTACACTGTCAAGTCGCTGCCGAAATTGACGCAATAAACTCTAAGCATGATGAATCACTTGAGAATTCTTCCGCAAATCCACTAGATCTCAATACCGAAATCAAGTTGATGAATCTCGGGGGTGCCAATCATTCATATAATCAATTGAGCAAGCAGGATACATTACGCCGTATGTCCGGAAATTACTACTTTGGTGACAAGTTGTTCAACTGGCTGCTACAGTGTAGGTTTGCGGCAATCAAGCACATTGTGATAGGTATAAGAAATTCAAATTTTCAGGTGGTTGACACTAAAGTGTACTCAATTGAGGAGCTTGAAGAGTACTTCAAGTCCACGTACTCAGGAAGGTACTCTAGGTACCTGGGTGCTGTTGAACAACTAAAGGCCGTTCTGAAATGGTTATCAGACACAGTAAAGGATGATTGTGTCTATATGTTTGATATGGCTGATGGATATAACCAATATCGCCTTACCGAGTATACACAGACTTCGAATCGTTATGAGGAGATTAGAAAAAATGTTTTGTCGAAGGAGCTCATTGCATGGAGAGAAAATGGTGTTGTTCCTGATGAGATGAAAGATGGTATTTTCTATAGTTCTACTTTCGTTCCAAGTAAAGAAAATGTTGATATTGACGTTGAGGATGAGTTGACTTCAATGTTGGCCGACCTCAATGTTTAACAAAGACTTGCGTAGGGTGGTCCTTTATTGGCTTCCAGACAATTTCTATAAAGCGTTTTAACCTATGAATTTCTATCTCGTGACTATTTTATTTCTGAATAGAACAGTATTGAAATGCGCAAAGGGAGATTACCGCTACACGACAACCCTGGAAAGATGGTCGCTTATATTTTCCATCATTGTCGCCTTTGTAGAGGCCTTTTTTATGAGACCTTTTTTCGAGCCGATGTAACTTCTCAACTGATCCGCCCTAAAGGAGTTTAGACTGTTCGATTTCCAGGCAACAATAACCATATCGTCTGTCAAAATTTTTGTCTTTTTGTCCCTTGAAGTCGTTGTTGTTCGAGCTGTATCTGTATTGGCCATTTTATTAACGTTACCCACCACGGTTCTCATTTGACCTTGGAGTTGGTCCGAGGATATAATTTTTTCCCTGAGATTCATCACCAGTCCTTTTATCTCATCGTGATCATCTGCTATTGATTGTTTCTTCAAAGAATCAGGTAGGTCCCTGTATTTTGGATCCAATTCTCTCTGTAGTAGATAGTCCTCAAAAACGCTGAAATTCAAGTTCAACTGAGGGTTATGAGGTGATTTGAACTCTCCCTTTAGAGCTACTATCAATGAATTTAGCTCTGGATCTCGAAGAGGTAGACGGGGTTTGATGTTGTTCTTCATATATCCTGGGAGTAATCTAATGTTATCACGGTTAGGAATCTGCAACAGAGCAAAACCTTGAGGGTAGTTGTCCGTGTTTGTCTTGTACCCTAACGATTCATCAGTTGGTATTAAGTAGTAGTAATGTGGAACAGACGTTTTTCTGGGTGTACCCCATAGAATTCCCATTAATCCTTTATTTAACATGGATTGGTAAAGTGCGGAAAGGAGGCGGCGTGAGTTGGCATAAACCCCTTCCTCATCAGCAACCATAAATAAAGGAGTGGATATAGTATAACTAGGATGGTAAAACTTAAACCTCCTAAAACCGATTACATGCAAAATCGGAACCTCTGTCTCATTTAGTCTGACAAACCTTCTGAAAAGTTCGGGGTCCAGCGGTAGCTTTTCAGTCTCGTCCACTTTACCCTTTGATTCATATCCAACTTTTATCGCTTTCACTATTTCATCATCTTTCAAAATGGCACCTGTTGTTGAACTTACATTGATCGTTTTGGTTTCGACATACTTCCAGTTTCCGTTGTAGTCAAAGACCTTATCCGGAGTCTTCTGCTTCACCTCGTTGAACATCGCAAAAGCCTTCACAGATATACCGTGATTGTTCAATAAGAGAGTACAGTTAAAAACTGTTCGCCTCAACTCTTTCGTTCTTGCTATTTTTTGTTGGATCTTATCAATGGATATCTGTTGCACGGTGGGCTGATACTTGAATTCTGATTCCAATAAGCTTTCATTAGCTCCCGCTTCCAATAGATTTTTGTATTCGAAAACATCAAAAGTTGAATTATCATCCTTGGGTAATAAAAAGGGTATGACACTTGCTTTTATTTCATTCAAGTCTTTAATTGCGGTCTCTAACTCGTTTCTTTTAACCGTTGTATTGTTGTAAGGTTTGTCACAATCTGTGAATAGAAAGACTTTTCTTGAGTTGAAAGCTTGCACGAATCTCGGAAGATAGTTGAAATCTTGCTGACACTGGCTCAGCATGTTAAACAATTGATCTGCTGTTGAGGTCAGAGGATCGTCATGGAGCATTGGAAAAATATTCTCAAACGATTTGGGATATTCCCCGGTGGTAAGGTCCTGTCGCCTGGAATCTTCTAGCAGCTTGTTCAACTTCTTCAACTGTGTCTCGTTGATATCATTCAATCTAAAAATCCGCCTAATTCCTTCCTTCTTGTATGCCAACAAATTGCCCTGATTGGACGTCCTTTTGAAATCTTCATCTACCGTTTTGCAGTTGAATAGATAGCAGCCGAGTCCCGTAGATGGTTGTGTTTTTGCCATGTCTTGAATCAACTGAATCATATTTTCAAAGATTGTTGGAAGGTTCTTGTACATTGTTGGTGTCAATTGAATGGCAAATATTATTCCTTGATGAACATTGAAAGTGGACTCTTCTGTATCGCCGCTTCTAGTGCTCCCATCGGTTGCCTTGCCATGTCGATGACTACCATCCAGTATATGATCTTGTCCTCTGTTGTAAAACGATGTGTTTTCTGACATGGTAATGATGTGAAGAAGTTCAGCCCAAAATAAGGCAAGTCTAGTTTCTTTAGCTTGCTTAGGTATAATCTTGCTCTTTCTTCATTAGTGGTGTTCTTTGGAGTAAGTTATCGATGAATCATTATGGTGATCAGTTTCCTCCCTTTAGCTCTTTTCGCTGTAGTCCTTGGAATTTTGGCAATCGCGCGCCCTAGCGGCTGTCATATTTGGCAATTTTGTATGACAAAACTTTTGTCCCCTTCAACCTGCGCTTTTTGGTGGATATAGAGATTCATTGGCATCTTAGGTAGCTTTCACAGTTTAAACGAGACCATTAAATACAATAATTATATTTGCTTCTTATTTGAGGGCACTATCTGCCTAAGAATATCAACTTAAAGTAGTTTTATCTTTTTGGAGCTTTGTGTTTCAAAATGCCAAAAACATCGACCAGGAAAGAGAAAAGTGGAGCCAGCCACCTCTATAATTTGAAATAAACAGAAATTGCTAGAAATATTCTCAGTTTTGTTAATTTGATCACTTGGATATGTATAGACATGTATGAAACATTCAAAATACAACATTAGAGCTTTCCTTTTTGGGCGGAAAAGCTCTTTGGAACCTGAGCTGATGGAAAAATGGAAAAATGGAAATCTATGGAAAAGAAAAAAAAGAGCCCAAGTTAAGTTTCGGTTTTCCCCCTTCCTGGCTCCTAAGTAAATTCTTAGCATCTGCGAAATTAGAAGAGCAGCAAAACAATTGCCGAAATCTGTGGATTGATTGCCATTGAGATATTTGACATATCCTTTTTCTCAGAGTGTATGTTCATCGTACCGTACCGCATGCTTTAACATGGCAAAAATGGGCCTATTTATTGCTTGTTATTCGGCCTGTAAGAAATTTCTCACGCGTGCTCTTTGCAGTGGCAGTGGCAGTGGTAGTGCGTTTCTGTGGCTGTGCTGATCGAACTCGTATAAACTTTGCAGACAAAACCTTACTATCAATTTAACCATCGTATACGCAAAACAGCAGTAGCCGAGGTTGAATGGAGGTTGGAATCATCACTTCATCAAGCACACTTCTGTTTTCAATTCAACTCACACTTTCATACGCACATACATAGAAGTAGTGGGAGTGAATAAGATAGTCAGGAATTGGAAACTAGATCATTATTTACAATGGGTAAAGTTGCACAATTGATCTCACATCCAACAGAGTTGAAAGCTGTTATTCAGTTGTATGTCTTTTTCTGCCACGCTTCCTGTAATATGGCCAAGGGGGCAGCCTTATAACATCGTTGGAGTATACTAACATTTCATAATTTATGCGATTGACTCATATCTTTCCATGGATCACTCAACGTTCATTATAGAATGCTCTTCAGGAAGAGTCCTCACCCTTTGGACCCTTCTCAACAGTCAGAAACAGAAAAGACATGTTATCAATTGTTGAAACTCACCTCAAGATCTTTCGCTGCAGTCATCATGGAATTGAACCCTGAGTTGCGTACTGCAATCATGCTATTTTACTTAGTCTTGAGAGCATTAGACACCGTGGAAGATGATATGACAATTTCACCGGAAGTGAAGATTCCATTATTGAGAACCTTTGATTTGAAGCTTCTCACTAAAGATTGGACTTTCAATGGGAATGGTCCAGACGAAAAGGATAGACTTGTACTAGTCAAATTTGACTCCATATTGACCGAATACCATAAGTTGAAACCTCAATATCAAGATGTCATTAAGGATATCACCCATAAGATGGGTAACGGAATGGCAGATTACATCAGTGATGAAGAGTTCAACCTAAATGGTGTCAAGACGTTGAAAGACTACGACTTGTACTGTCATTACGTTGCTGGTTTGGTTGGTGATGGATTGACCAAGCTTACCGTTGCTGCTGGGTTTGGAGCTTCCAACTTAATAGAAGAGATGTATTTGAGCGAATCAATGGGATTGTTCTTACAAAAGACAAACATTATTAGAGACTACAGAGAAGATATGGATGATGGTAGATCTTTTTGGCCTCAAGAAATTTGGGGAAAACATACCGACAAGTTGTCAAACTTCACCAAGGATGAGCATCTACAAGATGGTCTAAACTGTATAAGCGATTTGGTGTTGAACTCTTTGGGCCACGTGAAAGACGTCTTGGTTTATTTGTCACTCATTTATGATAACTCGACATTCAACTTTTGTGCAATTCCACAAGTCATGTCCATCGCATCTCTAGCTGCAGTGTTTCAAAATCCAGACGTTTTCCAAAAGAACGTTAAGATTAGAAAGGGTGAAACTTGCAAGTTGATATTGAAGTCAAGAACATACGAAGGAGTTTTGGAAATATTTAGTGAATATTTGAAGGTTATTCATCACAAATGTGTTGTTTCTGACCCAAATTATCTTGCAATTGGTATCAAATGTGGTGAGTTGGAGCAATTCTTGGAAGAGTTGAACCCAAACCCAAAGCATATTCCACAAGGTGCCAAACCATTCGAAACCGTCAATTACTTGAATGCAAAGAAGAGACTACTCATAGATGAATCCATTAAGCCAACTTTGGCCCAAGAATATGCAGTTTGCAATACAGTCTTAACACTGATCTCCTGTTCATTTGCTGCTCTTGTTTACTTTTTGATTTTTGTCTGACTAGTCACTTTTTCAGTGTCATATTCATTGGATCAGGCTTGGAAATGGATTGGCAATGGAAACTCTCCACCAACTTGAATGACGTATGCGAAGCTCATACCCTCTCTATCTCTTTCAGTCGCGTTTTTGTTGATTGTTCCTTCCTGATGCTTTGTATCTAGCCCCCCTATTTTTGTTACTTTTTTTTTTTGTATATGAAGTCTACATTCACACCTCCTCTCTCTTTGAAAGATCTCGTATGCGTAGCCCCGACAAGGGGTCACCATCAATTCATTAAAGTTGAGGCTAGGTAGTTAGTTTATAAAAATTCGAAAGATCCGCTTTCAAATGATGACTAGCGTAACCTTCCAAAGTCTCATGGTGATCGGCCAAACGTTTATCTTTATGCAGTAGCTCTTTGACTAACCGATCATAGTCGAAAGAAAATTTAATATCTTCTAGAGGCTCGCTTGGAATCATGTACTCTCCACATTTGATCAACTTGCGGTTAAACATGGTTAATTTTTCATCGTTTGTCTTCTCAGATACATGGCGAAGTAGCTGAACAGTCTCCCGAGTTAACTTTCCATGATCTTCCAATAACGAGACTAGCACAATATACAGCGTTTGATGCTCATGTCCTGATAGTTGGCAATTCAGCATATAATAGTAATCTTTCAAATTCAGCTTGACATTTGATCGCTCAGCCATCATACGAACAGCAAAGCTCGTGATTTTGTATCCTGACACTGATAGACAGTGGAAAACTATTGCAAAATGTTCAGCTTCCATAAGAGAGTCTAAAGATGTTCTCCTGAGAAAATGAAGGATCTCCACAATAGAAAGAGTACCACCAAGACTAGAGTGAGCAGATTTCAAAAGTGAGAAGATGAGAAGCTGTTTTGTTTTTTCAAATTTGACGTCAGCAAATAACTCAAGATATGTATCAACCTCATCCACTAAACTCACCTTATCGAGTTTGCCAAACTCAGATAAAATAAAATCATTAAAATCAAATGAGACCCCAACTTCAATGAGTTCTTCAATGAGACGCCATTGTAATTTCCAGTCTAGCTTGGATATTAGATTCAAGGCAAGGGTTTTCTGAACAAGCTTATCGCCCTGTTGGGCTAGTAATGAAGCGCCCATCACAAAATCTGAATGAGCAACTGCTAGAGTCGCCATTCTAGTGAGTACACCTTGTGAGTGTTCTACATTATCTCTGAATCTATCAAATAGATATTTTGAAGCGTCATAGTCACCATGGTGTAGTGCCATGTTCAGTAAGTTTGAGTATTTCGAAATGTCAATTGTATGAGACATTCCAAACTTGTCCAAAAGTTGAAGGATTTTAACAACTTGCTCACCATCGCCTCTTGAACTGGCCAATGTCAAAACGCCATACCATTTGCATCGAAGTAATATCTTCTGCATATTGTAATTAATCCATGTGTTGGTAATCTGCTGATCATTGGTATCCACTGATAACCATCCCTGTGTCTTTCGGCAGTCCGTCAATAATCGAGCAATCTCTTGATGATCCTCGTTTGGAGGTAGACCGTGATTTATCTCTCCACATAGAGCAATGTACCTATCAACAGTCTCCCAAAATAGAGTCACAGAAACCTCGTAGTTTTCGTTTTGCAGAGCATAGGAGATGGCAAAGAAATTATCATCATAACCGAGTTCTCTTAGCTTGTTTCGGAAAAGAAAACTGTGATAAGTGGAACCGGATCTCAAGTATATCTCCGCCAAACACACGAGGAGCTTATTGGGAACCCTCACCGTTCCAACTCCATCCCAATGGCTAATGTATGATTCAAAAAGTCTAGTTGCTTCCCTTGCGACTTCCAATGGGTTTGGGCTTTTCGATCGCAACAGACCGTCAAATTTGTTTATGTACTCTAGCTTCACTTCTCTCAAATGCTCAAATGGTCCTGGTCGAATACGAGGAGTATAGTTGTCTGTGTCTAAATTGTTTTGCCGGTCCAAAAGGACAGGACCTTTTCGGGCCCTACTCCGGAGGCTGTTGATGCCAACTCTCGGACTTGCAACAGAAGTTGCAATTCGCGTTAAACTATCAACGCTTTCCTTTATTCTGCTCATGCAAAAGCTAGATGTTGGAAAACCAGTTGAATCACAGCTATCATTGCGTGGTTGCAGTTAAATTGTAAAGGTAATCCATTATCAAACCCAACAGTTTTGATTGGTTTCTGAAAAAAAGTTATAGATTTCGACAGCAGCATAAACAGGGAAGCTGCATGTTGGAATGTTCCACCGCGAAGTTTCGATCGACGCTAGCTACCCCACATTCCTAATCTGGAAGAGAGATTTTGCGGAAAAGTTTTTCCAGTTAGTTTGGGCAGCAACCTACAAAAGATGTGGTCAAACTTGATAATTATATTCATTCTTCAATGGTTCACAAATTAAGATAGTAGGCATTGCTGAGATCAAAATGATAAGGAGAAAAACAGGGACAGCATTACGGTTTATTCATACGTCAAATGGACGACTTTCATCGACAGCAGGAGGCGCGTATCAAGTTTTTGATAGAAACGTCAAGCTCAAACAGAGGGAAAGAGCGGCAAAGAACCATGAGAGCAACATGGTGGAGTACATAAGGGATGAGGTGGCAAGGCGGACCATAGAACGATTGGCCTTTTTGAAAAGCAATTTCTCAGAGACGATGGATTTTGGGTGCCATAGTGGGAATCTAGTCAGGCAATTGACCGAAACGAACCCTGACGATGATTTTAGATGGAGAGATGATAAGCTTTTGGTCAAATCCAAGATTAAGAAGCTGTACATGGTTGACTCATCAGAAAGTATGCTCAACAAGAATATTGATGCCAAGTTCAACGAGGAGATGGATATTGAGAGAATAGTTGCGGACGAGGAGTCATACTCTCACCCTGTGTTGAATGAGCTAGATAAGTTTGATTTGATAGTGTCCAATTTATCTTTGCATTGGATCAACGATCTACCTTCTGTGTTTTCCAAGCTTTACAAATCGTTGAAGCCTAATGGGTGTTTTATTGGCAGCATATTTGGAGGCGATACGTTGTTTGAATTGAGGACCTCCTTGCAACTGGCCGAATTGGAACGCTATGGTGGGTTATCTCCCAGGGTTTCACCATTTGTGGGATCTGCAGATGTGGGATCGTTGATGCAGAAGGCTGGATTTCAAATGTTGACGATCGATGTTGAAGAAATAGTTGTGGAATATCCTGACGTTGTTGCCTTGATGACTGATTTGCAACTCATGGGAGAATCAAACTCCGCTTTGAGTGCACCTCCAAAACTGAGCAAAGATTTGTTGATATCTTTGGAGCCTATATATAGAGCACTTCATTCTGATACGGTTACGGGTAGATTACCAGCAACCTTCAGATTTGTCTTCATGATCGGATGGAAACCTGGCGAAAACTTCCCAAAAGCTGCCAAGAGAGGCAGTGGCAACGTCAAACTTAAAGATGCATTAGATGACACAACAACTGGAATTACAACTTTGACGGAGGACAAGTGAAGTTGAAGGTCTTCTGAATAATCCAAATATCCAACGCCTTATTTATACAAAATATGTAATTATATACTCAAACCATAATGATCATCTGGAAAATTTTTCACGCTGAAACTTTAGTTTCAAATCTTATTTCGCTCAATGCTTCTGTAGCAGAAACTCTTATTTTGGGGACCGGATGTTTGGAGCTCAGCCAGACCAACCTTTTCTGGCAATCTATGAACTTGGCAGGATCTCTTAGGTAGAGATTTGTAAAGAGTCTGATGCAGACACAAAGACGACCTGAATTAATGCTCCCTAATGTCAAGTTGAAAGATCTCGCAAAAAGGGCTTTGAACTGAAACAACTTGCCATTATCTTCTGGGATAGTGATGTTAAGTTCTAACAGGTTGCACCAAAATTTTAGACATGAATTTTGTAGCTTGTTTATTCTATCCGAATTATCTGGCTTTTCAATTTTCAAGATGGACAATAAGTCAGCGAGGATTCTGTATTTCATGGTCACATCCAGAGTCTCCCACATTGCCAAAAATGCATGCACAGAACAGTTAATAGTAGTGTCGACTGATTGGGATGATCCCCCGGAAAAGCAATAACCTTTCCAAAATTCCTTGGACAGATCTCTATTTTCACTATTGGCAACATTCTCACAGTAAAGTTTTAGCAGAAAACAATAGTAGCTTGAAAAATCCACAAATAATAGTAATGCATCGCCATCATAGGCTGGAACAAGAGCCAAGCCATTCTGTTGCGCATAAATGGAATAGCTTTCTTCCCACCCTTTAAAAAGGAGCAGCAGCTTCAAAGCCCTTAGTCTGATTCTATCCATAACTTCACCACTAAGCCTAACAAGCTTCAGCTCAACAAGACTCTGTACTTTTTGGGAACCATTCGTAAATACTTCCAAGTTCTCAAAAATCAAACTAATGGTTGAATTTCTAACATGACTCCCAACATCACCTTTGTTGGTGATTGTGTAATCATCGAGTTTACAAATCAGTTCGATCAAAAACTGCTCGTCTACCTCATTGGACGTTGCCGAGAGGTAAAGAGAGAAAGAGCCAATCAAACATTCACGTAGCTCGGCATCCACCTTTGAATCAGAAGCCAACACCATAAGCTCGTTCAGACACTCTCGCATCACTTCCAAATTGTGTCCAATACTTTTGGCCATAACTATGCTTCCACATTTGATGTAATGTAGCCAAGTCTCTCTATACTTGATTGGAACTCGCTTTAACTTTCCTGCCAAATCATTGAACGCCCTTTCAATTTGGTTATGCGTTATTCGAGCTATTGTAAAAATACAGTCATACTCATGGTTGTTCAATTCGAAGCTGAAGCGCAGCAAGCTTGACAAAAGATGAAGAAATTCCTCACCTCTATAAAATGGATCCTTGTGGAAATCAAACCGCATTGAGGAAAACAAATCATGGAACCAGTTCAGTTGAAGGCCATGTATATCGCCAGTTGAGAGAAGGTCACCCAAGCTGTATAACAGACCTGGAGCTAACTTTTCATCCTGCTCAATCCTTCTCTGGATGTGACGTATGATGCTTTCTGCTGTCGCTGAAGCCTTTATCTGATTTGTGAGCAATGCTGTAAACTGTGTCAGAGTTTCAGAAGATATCTTTCTAACATCATAGTGGAAACTGGTTATACCTTCGTTCAAAAGGTGCTCAATGAACTGATCATGCGACAACCCAGATAACTCCCGAGATATCTTCAAACTGAGACGGTATGACCGAAACATCTGACCTAGAACAGTGTAATCAAGGATCTCAATTAGTTTCACCTTGTATTCATAAACAGGGCAAACCGAGTCAGTTATCAGTGTGGATAGCACAAGGTCACCATGTCTACCAACGAGTTCTTGAATAGCAGCAGAGGCAGATCTGCGAATCATCAAGTCTCGATCATAGCAGCAAACAAGTAACAAGTCTTGAAAAAGCCTCACGAGTAAAGCAGTATTAATCTCATGGGTTCTGTATTTCTTTGCTAGAGACCAAGCAACAAAGCAACTTGCATCTCTAACGTTTGCTCCAATGGAAAAAGTGAGCCTATGCTGTTCCACAAACAAGGTCCTATGCAGTATATTCATTGAGATATTGAGCAGTTCTGGTGAGAGAAGTCTTAATCTAGCGAACTCTCCCAAAGTGAGCAAAACCCCATGGTAATTCTCAATACTAATTGTTTCACCATCAACGCTCAAGGTCACGGCATCGTTGATACCGGACTCGTTGAGGCTTGGAATACCTAAGTTGTCGAGAAATGCAAATATGATATCTTCCCTTTGGCTTAGACCTATGGAAACGCTGATTTTAGAGACCTGTTTGGCAACAGAATATCTGATGACATTATCCTGGTGTGAACTCAAACCAAGTAGTCTATCTATTATTTCTTCGACGGGGATGTAGTCTCCGCGCTTCAAAAACATCAATGCTAGCTTCCCCAAAACCTTGACGTACCACCTAATAACAGCTGAATTTGTTTCACCTCCCCTTCCGCCTTGAGAGTCGTAGCCGCTCGATAGATCATTGAAGATCAAAGTTAGAAACCTGTCGATGCAACCATTTAATAGAACGCTACCATTTCCGCTATTTTTGCAAAGATTGTTGACAACTCTCAACATCCCCGCCTTTTCAATAATAGTTTTTTGCTGCCACTCTAAAGTGTTAAAGTTTTCAGAGACAAATTCATCTAAGAGTTCATTAACGTCAGACCTGGATAGGCATCTGGCAAGCAACACACCCGAAGCGTCGTTTTCCTTACCACTCCTCACCAGATTTTTCATTGCAATCATAAAAACAACTCTCGGCAGGTTAGCGTGCAACTTTACCAATGGGAATGGGATGAGGATCAATAGAGACATCCAGATAAGTAAAAAGTATCTCTCCTGCCATGTCATCGATGATGGATCTTGTTGTGCGCTATCATCTTGTTGAAGGCGATCAAACACAAGCGTGATAGATGTTATATCACTTGGGAGGCAGCAAGTTACCGTCTTTACACCTCTCACTTTGGCCAACGTGTAGAAGATGTTTCCCACCACTGATCTCAGTTGAAGATCATCTTCGTTGGAGATAGATGTGTACGCAGAGACTAGCCTTGTAACGTAGCTTCGAAGCTTGGTATCCATTAATTGAGGACACGGTTGAAACTGTTCTATTGATTTGAGTAATTGTGACAATGTTGGATCAAGCGCTTTGTCGCCCACGTTTCCAGCAGCTTGTTGGAGCGTGTCCGTCAAGTTGTTGTCCAGTTCGAGAAATACGTCATCAAGAATCTTTGTAATTCGTATTTCGTCTGCCTCCATAATTGCTGAGTTGCAACCCCGACTAGTTCCACAAATAGCCAATTAGTGATGTTACTGGTTGTGCCTGGGTTTGAAACATAAATAAGCACACTAGGCGTCCCAGGGAGCTTTTCTTTCTCCATGTTTTCGCTTCGAGCTTGCCTATCCCTTGTAGTGCGATTGGCATGCTCAATAGCGAGAAGCAAAAGTTACCAGAGGACGCGGCTTGTGCACTGCCTGTTTTATTTCATGATTTTCTTTGGGATTGGCTCGATACCAAAAGAGGGAGAAATGCGCTCTTTTTTATCCAAAAAAGCATTACAATTTGTTTAGTTAAACCACAGGACCAACAAGCTGGTTTCCCCTTCCTCCTCCAAAGGCCATGATTATACTTTTGCTGCAATCAAATTCAACAAACAGAAATAGTGATTGACATATATAGAGACTGATCAGGTGCGAGATCAACCACGTTTAACGCAATCAAGCAAGTCAAACGGAACTTAACAAACGAGTTGGGAATGAAATCGATGAAGACTCTTGATGAGTAGCATAATCTCCATCCTAGGCTCGTATATTACTTACAGCTGTGGCACAGCTAATCATTACTCATACACAATGCTGTCGACAGTATTTATCTTGTGATGCTATCTGGACATTTTGTCAGCAACATGTATCTATGTATACTTAAGATACCATCAAAATAAGAGCAACCAACTATAGACTCTATCCACGGTTATTTCAATTCAGCGCTACCTTCAAACACTGTTGATGTTGTCCATGACAAATACAATTTGCAGTGATGAAAACACAATCTGGCACCGATACAAAATCATATCAAAAGGTTAGCTGGGCAAGGAGCATTGAAACCTCCCAAATAAGAACCAGAGACAACTAACATCATTCCAAAATGACATCAATATAAGTTCGGAGGTAGCTCAACTTTTGTGCGTTAAGACGACTTCTTCGTCTATGTGTCTTCAAACTTAGCCCTTATTAGAAATGAACCATAGGAGGTACTTGAAAAAATGACGTTAATTGTCGCATCAGATATGCTTATAGTTTTTCTATCCCATCAGTTCTGAACTGCTCTAAATGTGGGAGGGGACAAGCAAGCCCATGAAATCAGGTATATGTCCAAGATGGTTCTAGATTAGTATTTTGTGACAAACTGAACGATTAGAGTGATACGAGTCTCTAAGTAGCTTCGGTATATCAATTCCACCAGCATCTAGTTTGCCCTATTGGGCAACCATGGAGATCACCAGTCAGACCTGAATCACACCCTGATTTCAACACTGTTGGAGCAGAGCTCGGACTTAGGTTTTTGCCTCGTTATGAAAAGGCAGGGTTGCAGCATGTAGCTTCTTGTCAAAAAGATGAGCAAAACAGGCGATTGACTGTTTTAAAGCATAGCTCAGTCAGATATGATGCTTTCCATCCGGAGGATATAGAAACATTCTTCATTCTGCCGAATCAACCGAGAGTATACGAACCGTCAACTTGTCAACTTGTCATGTATTCTTTAATTTGTTCGACTCTGACGACATGCATTGTGGCAACACCCTCAACATTCTCGTATTTTCGAGTGTTGTCTTCGTTATGCCCAAGCATCTTACGTTTTGTCCCATTTCCAGTATTATCTTCCAATACTGTCAGGTACGCTCTGTCTTGGAAAAACTGTACTCCGTTCCTAGTGAGCATGGGAATGCAGAATCCAAGCAATTTCATTCCTGAATCCTTCAAGACAACCTTCTCAAAATGCCTGTATATTTTCCATACTTGAGATTGTGATGTTGGGTTTGAGGATATGCTGAATGAAAATCGTAGTATTTTGAGATTCTTCATAACTCTGTTTTGAATTTGCGAGAGAACGTAGGAGATTCGAAGCAGTCTTATGTCCGATGTGTATGGGTTGCAGATTGGGAGGGTTTTCTTAGGCTTCCAATTGCAATCTCAACCTTTTCCAAATTGCAGTAGACTTTGATCAATAAATATCCATTTCCTTTTGCAATGAAAGCACTTCCAATATGTGAAGGTTTCTCTGGAACACGAGCCGTTTGACTGAGGATGAGGATGAGGATCAACTGTCTCCACTTTACTTCTCTGTGTGTCCGTATATACGTAATAATTTCTTGGTAAAACTTGCACAGCCCCAATATCATTAATGTTAGGGTTCTCTACTGATAGGAAAAGAGCGGGGCCATTTGCTCCTTCTTTATGGTACAGAAGGGTTCCCGTTAAACCCACACTTGTTCCTTTTTCCATACCCACAACGATCACTAGCAGTGGATCCTTTCACATCTTTTCTTATGGGGAATTCATATCCAAATGTATGGGTTTTTGCCTCTGTCGAAGAAGACTACCTTCTCATCATCTAATATTATCTTCCTTGTTTCATCCAATTGCTAAGTATATATTTTAAACAGAGAAGAAGCAAACGAAAAGGCTTGACTGTCTTCCTCCTCTTTCAAATACGAGTTAGTTTCAACCTCTTCATCGAGACTCAACTGAATCCCTGTAATAAGTTGTAAGCTGGCTTTCGTCCACATCTTAATATTTTACTGGAAAGAGTAAGCAACAGTTTCACAATATAGAAGTTATTCAAATCACTTTATTATTACATGGAGGTCGTACAAGCAAATATAATGATGGATCCGCTAAACCAAGCCAACCTGCCAGACGCCGGGCCTTAAGCCGATCCAACCAGGTTGATATTTCAACTTTCAGGCCGATTCTTTTCCGGCAGCTGGAAAAGTTGCTTCGGCTTCTGAGCCGACTGCTGGCATGCTGGCGTTGTATAGCTGTTCCATTATAAGGTTTGGTTGTATGACTTCCACATAATGATGAAGCAACAATTTCACAATCTTTGATGCCTTAATCCTCTCGTGCCACACGATTAGAACCTTTCGTCATACCAAATCAGAAAAAAATGATTGTCTGGATCAAACCAAACGCAAAACCGATGACATAGAAGAAAGTAGCATTCACCATGTTCCGGTAAAAGTCCCACTTCTATAGCTTTTCATCGAGGACCCCATTTATATGCCTTTTTCCTCATAAGAAGCAACCCAACATTATCCAAGAGACCCCAAATTCTCAACTTTAATGCAGATCAAATCATTGATTTTCACCAAGTCGTGACCGAAGAGTTATACCGCTATCATCCACGTTTCTTGCCATGAACGAATAAAGTTCTAAAAGACCAATCAGACCAATCAACAAAACAGCATTCCATTTCTTTAATGCTCCATACTATTGATTATCGGCCATACGTTGACCCACAGACGCCTCTGGTTTTATTCAGACCCCACTCATATAGGATCATACACTTGAATACATCCTGTGTACTTTCACAATTTCAACGTTACCGAGATTAATATCCCAAACTTTTTCGTTCTTTTGCTGAGATGAGTGTACTCAAAGTATATAAATTCGAAGAGTAAACCGCCACCGACTACAATGTTGCATGGGTGGGGATGGATGTGCACGCCTCCTTGCAGAACGTAAGGAACCAACCACCTGTTTCAAAGCGGGAAATTGCATGGCAGCAGTCGTCAGTATATATAGAGATTTATACATGATAACGTAATGGTTATTCAGATCTATCTTTTCTTCCCAAGGTAGGAAATTAGTATAAGCCTTGTTCATCCCTACCGTATTCGAACAATCTTTCCAATTAGCAGCAGCCGCAAGCGGTACTGAAACAGAAACGACGCATCGCATCGCCTCGTTTCCTCGCAGCAGCAGCAGCAGCAGCCGCTATATATAGATAAATTATCTGGTGATACAACAATATATTAATAACAGTACACCCAAAGGGAGTGAGGGACATTTCATCCTCACTGCCAAGTTTCCAAGCTTCATCAAGCATTAGGCATTTTTCTTCACTCTCCATAAGCTTATGGCTTGGCCTCCTTTTTTTTTTTTTCATTTCCTTTTCTTTCTGGTGTCACTTTATATATATTATCAATTGGATTAAAGAAAGTTTTCAAAAGAAGAAAGAAACTATAGACTAGTCTTCATACAAAACAACCTGAATCTATCGCTAGACACAGAGAGAGAAAGTCTATCCATACATATATCTAAAGTACACTGCCAGAATCTTTATTCCCAAAAAAAAATCCCGAATTCAGCTTCACTCTAAAAGACACTTACTCTTTCTCCATCGAACCTTAGAAAATCCAAAACATGAAGTCAAGTACATTACTAAACCTCTCGTTACTATCGTTAGTATCATCGGCAAGAAAGGTTGCCATCCGTGACCTAGGCGAATCTTCTTCCGGCTCGACCGCCGCTGACCAGCAGAAAGTGAATCAACCGGATGCAACAAGTTCCACATCAACAGCAACCTCAACCAAAGTTTGGTCTTCAGAATACGGTGTCTTACAGTTCCAAAATTTGGGTTTTGAAGGTTCATACTACAAGGTTGAAAGCATAGATTCATCCTCGGATGATGCATGTACTTGCGAACTAAACAAGGATGATCCATACACTTTCTCAGGGGTGAATTCTCCCCTGGATGAAGAACTATCGGTTCACATTAGAGGTCCTATCAATCTACAGAAATTTGCCTACTTTACCATAGACTCATACACTGAAGGTGATACTGATGGTAACTGGACCAGAGGTGCCTATTACGATGCAGAATCAGGAACAGCTACCAACGTGACCTTTTTGGCAAACGTTGGTACAAATGTGACTTGTTTGGGCAAAGCGTTGGATTACGTTGATAGTGATGGTGTCTCACAAGCTTCAGATTCAACCGTGTTGTCAAACGTGACATTACAATCAAACGAGGAACTAACCATCATGTCCGATGTTGCCTGTGGTGATTCCGGCTGGGATAACGATTGTGGTGTTTATAGAGATGGTATTCCTGCCTATCATGGATTTTCAGGAACTACCAAGTTGTTCCTTTTCCAATTTTTGGCTCCTACTCAGGAATCGTTGGATCCTTCATTGGATACCGATAGTACCTCGTATGACATGTCTGCAGTTTGGTTGTTGAATGCAAACATCCCCCGTACTGCGCAATACCCAACGAATGGTAATTGTTCATCGTGGAATTCTGGAGGTGGTGAGTTTGATATCTTTGAAGTGATGAACAGTACCGAGTCGTTGCATTTCTACAGTACCATTCATGATTACCAGGGAACAGGTTACATAGAGACTGGTCTCCAAAACTTTGGTTATTTGGAAAGAACTCCAGATTCGGTCATGATGGGCGGTGTTGTGTTTGGAAGTGATGGTACAGTTAGTGTTTTCCTGTCGAACGATACAACGTTTGACGATGACTTGAGCAGCTCGGCATTGAGCGGTTGGATCTCAGATCTTTCGAATGACGATGAAGAACACGTGATGACTTTGGCAACTGTTACCACTGCTGCTTCAACATCAACAGGCTCTACTTCTTCATCGAAAGGTGCCGCTGCCGGTTCATTCAATAATAGAGGTGCTGAAAGTTTACTGTTGAATCTATTTACCTTTGTCTTTGGAATCTTTGCCATGGTGGTTTGATGGGGGGAATTTTTTTTTTTTTTGTTTATCTGTTGTTTTGCCTTTTCTAATAGATTTGTCTTTTGGTTTTGTACGTTATTATGAGCTGACCTGTACCTTTTGGATGTGTAGAGTGTGTGGTATAGGGTAGGGTGTTCTGCTGCCAAATCTCGAGAACCACCAATTACAGGACTAGTGTGTCTGCCATTACTATATTACGGGCTTTGCTCGACCAAAGGCCAAAATGGTTCCAGCTCAAGCTCCATGCATACACATATCATTCTATATACCCACCCACTCCTATGTGTGGATGGATTGGATGGTACTGCTTGCGTCTATGTCTGTATAAACATATCTGTATCGCTTGTAATCTATCACTCACACTACACACAGACAGTTGTGTCTGACAAAGCGTGCAATTATCGTTGGATCCACAATCTATATACCCAATAGACCCCAATTCGGTTTGATGCATTTTAGTTAGTTCCAATCTTTGTGTTTAGACCTCAGAATTTCCAACGATTAGCAACCAGCAAAACACCAACAAATCACGTTTTGAGCTCAAGCAGGAACACTCGTTGCTTTTCCTGATCCCATCAAATAGATAAATAACACTCCACCAACTATAGTCTATAGGACTATATTGATAACTGGCAAATAACAAGAAAACAAGAAAAGCTCAGTTCAATTGCAATAATGGCTGGTGAATGGACTGTCGATCCAGACAACCGTAGAAAGCTAATGGCTCTACAAAAGCAAGGTGAAAATAAAAAGTGTTTCGATTGTAAGGCACCAAATCCACAATGGGCATCTCCAAAGTTTGGTATCTTTATCTGCTTGGAGTGTGCAGGTGTGCATAGAGGTTTGGGTGTCCATATCTCCTTCGTCAGATCCATCACAATGGATCAATTCAAGCCAGAAGAACTGGCAAGGATGGAACAAGGTGGAAATGCCAACTGCGCCTCATACTTTGAATCTCATGGACTGGACCTCTCCCTTCCAACACAACAGAAGTACAACAATTATGTTGCTGAAGACTACAAGCTAAAGCTTACATCCATCGTTGAAGGAACAGAATTTGTGGAGCCTGATCATTCTTCCGAATCACTACCAACGAAAGGTTCAATTGGATCATCAGTGTCAGGTTCAGGATCTGCCCTTGCTTCACAATCCCAAAGTACCAACGGTACCAGCACTCCACTGGCATCTAGGCGTGGCACACCATTGTCCAACAATGCACCTCAAAAGGTTCAAAATGAAACATACTTTGCACAGCTGGGTGCTGCTAACGAGTCAAGGCCTGATACCTTACCACCTTCGCAAGGAGGCAAATATCAAGGTTTTGGATCCACACCTGCTCCATCATCGACATCCAACGGTAACAGATCCACCCTGTCAGGTTTTACACTGGATGCATTGCAACGTGACCCGGTTGGAACGTTTTCGAAAGGTTGGGGCCTGTTCTCCTCGACTGTTGCCAAGTCGGTCAAAGAGGTTAACGATACCGTGATCCAGCCTAGTGTTAAACAGATTGCCGAGCAGGATTATGCCATTCAGGCAAGGCGTGCCGTTGAACAGTTTGGACATAAGGTTCAAGAAACCGGTGCTTCTTTACAGCAACAGTTGGCACAACAGCAATACCAGAATCAACAACACCGTGGTTCTGGTAAAGGTTCGGAATATGAAAGGTTGTTTGATGGATTGGGTGATGATGATGGTTTGTCCTCGGAAGAGGTTCTTCCTGCTTTCGGGTTATCCAAACCTAAGGAAAAGACCAAATTGCCGGGATTGGGCAACAGTGCTTCGAAGAAGGATAAAGGCTGGGGTGAGGACGACAAGTGGGATAACTTTTAGAGCACTCATCATGTTTATATACTTGGGGTGGAGTTCTCTGTCAACTGTTTTTGTTTGGTGTGTTTTTCTTCTCTCAATTGGAGCCAGTTTGAGTGCGAGTTTACAATTCTTGTACTTGCCAACTATTGATTCCTTCACCCTTTTGACGCTGAAAAACATTCTTTATTCCTATATACACTCTTTTTATTGCGTTTCTCATTATTAATCTCTAATTGTCTCCACATGCTGTTTCCAAAAACTTGATGATATATACATCCTATAGGCTGACGAGCATTTCAAAAGCGATCACCTCCGTAAGATCGCCATTCAATTGCTCGCCACTCAATCCAATCGTGATTGGAGAATACATGGTCTGAGCAATCATAAATGAAAGATTATTGGGATTGTTTGAATGATGCGTAAAGACACCTAATGGGATTTGACAGTTTGAATCAAAGAAGTCGATCAAGAAAGTGAGAGTGAGATTCAGCGTCGTGCCGTGTCGCGCCGTACAACTGAACTAGATTTAGAGTTGCGTTCAACGTATGAGATTACAAACTGGGCGGGCGTTGTAGCCGAGGTTGTTTAAACCCCATTTAATTTGCTGTCAATGCTTAATTAAAGAACATGGTATAATTGATACGACATATTTGATTCGTATCTAGGTGATTTCCATTGTGCTACCATCAGCATCTTGCTGTCACTAATGGTGATTGGGTGGTAGCAGATGATTGATTTGAGCTCCCTTTGGGTTAAATACCAATTGCTCCATCTATAGCCTTATTGTGTGGTGCTTTATTGAAATGGTTTGACCAGATGAGATGTTGCTATTGAAGAAATCGATTGAATGGTGTGATTCTCAAGATTCTCAAGACAAGTGTCGGATATTACCCAGACAGAATAGAGCGTGTTTGACCTGTTCAGTTAAATAGGGCCGTGCTAGAAAGTCGCTTGTTGCTGCCTCTCGGGTTGCACGTGATGTGATCTGGAATAGGAGGACCACATTGGGACAAAGAACAACGTGCGGCGCATCTGATGGCCTCTGCTGAGAGGAGGAGAAGCGACAACTGCCTAATCTGGACGGCCGTCTTGAACTCTAGGTCCAAATCGATTGGGAGCAAAAAAAATCTTTCTTTCCTATAATAGTATAAAAGCTTTCTTATCTGGCTATCAGGATTTTCTAACCCTTCACTTGAGATAGGATTACCATTAAAGGTCTTCCTCCACTGACAAAATAGACCCATTAAATACCACTCTTCGATACCACGCAAGGAAGGAAGCTATTTTTATTGCCTAAAGAATAAACAAACGGCAAATCTGACGATCCTTGAACTATAATACCTACACAAAGATGGCCCCATCAACTATCACCGAGACAGCCACATCTGCTACCCAAAACATCCCAGATTCCATCGAGCCATCCACCTCAAAAGGTTACGTTCTAGGTGAAAGGGGTGCCCAGAACATTGCCCTGGGTGCCGAAGTCCCATTCCCAATCCCTCAATTTGAAGATCCATACAAGAAGAGAGAATGGATGTTGGAGCATATGGCTGGTGCATTCAGAATCTTCGCAAGAAAAGGTTACACAGAAGGTGCATCAGGTCATATCTCAATAAGAGACCCTGTGGATCCAAACACTTTTTGGATTAACCCATTGGGTATCCACTTTGGTCTCCTAAAGGCCTCCGATATGGTCCATATTGATGAAGATGCAAACATCATTGGTGGTAATAGGGTAGCCGTTAACGCTGCTGGATTTGCCATCCATTCCGCCTTACACAAGGCAAGACCTGACGTTAATGCTGCTTGTCATACACATTCCAAATATGGTAAAGCCTATTCTGCCTTTGGGAAACCATTAGAGATGATCAACCAGGACGCATGCACCCTATACAATCACCATGCAGTTTACGCAAACTTTGGTGGTGTTGCCGTTGAATCGAAAGAAGGTGAGGAGATTGCGGAAGCCATTGGTGATGGCCATGGTGCGATCTTGCAAAACCATGGTTTGATAACCGTTGGTTATACCGTTGATGAGGCTGCTTATCTGTTCTGCTTGATGGAGAGAACCTGTGAATGCCAATTATTGGCAGATGCTGCAGAGAATGAAGGAAGGCCAAAGCAGCACATTGGTGATGAGGAGGCCGCTTATACCTATCACATCAATGCCGACAGGGAGACGTTGTATGGTGAACTGCAACCTGATCTTGCATATGAAGCCTACAAGGATGATTCGTTCTTATCCTACTCAAAGGGCAAGAAATGAGTCTGTTTGATTTTGCGCTTTTCTTTTGTTTGCTAACACACTTAGGTACTTTATATATATGTTCTACAGACATCTCCTTGATTTTTCTATAGAAGAAAGGGGAAAAAAAAGCAAATCTCGTTAGTTGTTTCTGCTGTTTGTTTTTCTTTGAAACGGATGTTACTATTCATGACTCAATGGTGTTGTAATTGTCAAGTTCAAAACTTTGTAATAAAGTGACTACTCTATTCAATTTTGCTCTTATAAATCCTGTATCCCCGAACGCTTACCTTTTTGTCTTTTGCTTCACCTTTATGTTTACACTCTTATGTCACCTTTTTGCTTCTACATATCTCATGCTCTTTCCCCTTAATTCAGGTGTTTCACTCTCAAGTTGACGCCATAGCTTTTTTTGGGAAAAGCAAGCTACATCTTACACAATATTAAAGATACCACCTTTATTATTACAAACCTCATATGATTTTAGGTTCGAATTTGTTTGATATGTTGATGCGGTGCGTGCATGCGGAATTTTTATAGTGCGAGAGAGAGGGAGCACTAGCATAATAATAGCGGTCAACAAAAATCGTCCGAAACTGGAGATGGGGAGGGGGACTCCACAAGCAAGATATTCAAAACTCTTAAACAAACAGAAACATTAGGTATAGGTCTAGATCATGCCAAAAATTTGAGCATACAAAATCGAATAATCATATCACGCAGTTGCCTTTTCCTTAAGGTCTGAGACGGACGCATACCTCATTGGTCTCTGTTTTTCTTATGGATCCGTCCTTGTTCAGCGAACTTATAACAGAGTTACAACAATGAGGAATGAAATGCCATCCAAACATGCCCCTCTCGGGCTATCAGAAGAGTACATATCCGCGGAAAGAGAGAGGAAAAGACGAAAGGCAATGAACCAAAGAAATTCCGCCCTCCACCAAGCGTTGAACTACGAAGACACAGACGAGGTGATGTTTGACGTCACTAGTGAAAAAGAGGTGGATCAGATAACCAGCATGCTTTCGGATGAGAGGCGATTACATGGACATTTCCCAAGAGAAAAAACCATACAATTTTCAAATTTGGAAAACTCAAGTTCTGATATGAAAGAGGAGATTCGAACAAAGTATAACACGTACGATCAACGGCCCATATATCTCATCGTTGATACAAACTTTATAATATCGCACCTTCAATTACTCAACGAACTTTGCGAGCTGGGACCGATTTACGACAACGTCTATAGAATCATCATACCGATACAAACAGTCAATGAGCTTGATGCGTTGAAATCTTCCAATAAATCCTCATCAAAAAGTTCCAAGTTTAGCCTTAAAAGAGAACTTGACGATGGTTTGTCCACGGAAAAACTGGGAAGTTTAGCACGCCGTGCCATCGATTGGTGCTATACCCATCTTCATGAGACGGATGATCTGGTTAGAGGGCAGAAAATTTCAGAAAGGATGGATAAGAACCTTACCAAGGATGATGCAATCTTGGACTGTTGTCTCTATTTCAAAGAGAAACATCCTAACAATCTTGTTATTTTACTATCGAACGACAAGAATTTCTGTGTGAAGGCATTGACCAATGGGATACTCACTATCTCATTCCGTGTTGAGATGACTGCAAAATTGATTGCCGATAGAATAGTCGAGGAGAATGCAGCCAATGTTATCGATGGTGCCATCATCCCCACTTCCAACGGAAATCTTATCGATGACAAGTTATACTATAGTAGGCCCAAGAAGGAGAAACCGTTGGTTGATCAGGTACAGGCAGATAACATTGGATATGAAGATATGAGTATTGACGATTCGTTTGAGCATGAAGTGATACAGGAGGAAGAACAAAAGATCACCATTGAAGGCGCATCGTTTGAGATTTACTCTCAGGCGGAAAAGCTGGTACCTGAGGCAATCGATTACATCTTGCGTGATGAGTTTGGCGATGATTATGAGTTGCTTGGTTACGATCCCAAGAAGATGAACACTTTACGCGATTGCTGTGAAGCTTTGAAGAAGTATCAAATCTCTGCATTTTCGTTGTACTTCGATAAGGCTTTTGCAAGGGAGCACCAGAAGCTGTTACCAAGGTTCTCTGGAAATCCGTTGCGGGCAGTGCAGGACAGAGCCTTTGCTAGTAGGATATCGCAGATGCCCAATGATGTTGATGATTTTGCTGATTTCTATGGGTTTTGGACGGTTGTACTTCTAGGGTTGTACCAGGGAAGAGGCGAAGAGCAGGTTCATGCCTTGAGCACTTTGTTGCTGAAGTGGAGGGATATTGTAGGGGCTTTTAGCTAAATGCTGCACCTGAATGCGGGCAGTGCACTTAATGCACAAGACAAATTCCGAGGCGGAGGTGGATGAGAGAGACTCATCCCGCCGGTTGAAACCATGCCCATTTCTTACAACCCCTCCGACTAGAACTGAGTTAGAATAAGTAAATATGTTCCAAAGTGAAGATGAAGAAAAAGTGCTCAACAATTGATTGATTCCTAAAGGAAGGCAAAAGTGTTTAATAGACTACTCGAGTGCCTTGCTATGAGCATCTTTGAAAGATAATGGCTGTCGAAGAAGGGTAGCAGCGTCAAATCAATCGTCGCAAGCTAGAATCCTTCCTCATATTCGACATACCAAAACTGTCATTTCCCAACATACTCCTCATAATTGGCTTTATTATAACCAGTTTGGGTCCCTTCACAGATGCATCTTCATCAATTTTGACGGCAGCAGCAGCGGCAACAGCAACAGCACCATCACCTGTCTTGCAAAGTTCTGCTTCTTCGATATTGGTCTACCAGAACATAGCCTACTCAAAACTAAGTTCAACTACCGCCCCAGCTGGAGCAGGATTTAACACGTTTTGCCATTGAAGATACCAATGGTCCCACACGTCTATACACAACTTCCATAGATACGACGGAGCTGACACTGCCAACGGAGATTTTATGGGCCGATCTCTGCTATGCTGCAAGATACCAACTGTTAGGAGCTGATGTTTTTCTTCTACACCCAAGATCACCAAAATTCCAGCGAGTCCTATGAGTACTTTTGGGAAAGTTATCAGGAGTATAAGAATAGCGTCTTTGGAGCTATGCCCGCTGTATGGGATACCATGAATGAAGCTTCCATCGAGGCCTACATGGAGATACCAGAGTATATCAGAAACGAGTATGCAACGTTATTGATGGACGAGTGCGATCATGTATCTACCAACGTTGCACAGAATGGCTATATTGGACTAAAGATGGTTTCATCGGGAACAAAAGAATCGACCATTGCATCATCATCATCACCATCTACCACCTACGATACAGAAGTGATCATCCCCGCTAGCACATTTGAGGATCTTTACGATTTTGCCATGTGCAACGGTATCTTCAACAACGTTGGACAGAATCCGGATCTTTACAACACATTTTTCCGAACGTTTCAGGCCTAGCAGACAGTTTCTTCTTTGACCATTTAACTGTTGCCGACGACATCACTGCCAACATTGACATCCAAACGGTATATACTTCTCTCAACAAATATTTAACTCTTTTCAGTTGGTTGGACAGTTTAGCAGTGAGTGCAAAATCGTTGTACCTATACCTACAATTAGCCTACATGTTGACCGTTGAGCCAACCGGTTACATAACCACAAACTTACTATATGACCGTTTGAATACAAAGCTCCAATGACGTATAGGATTTACCAAGGGTCAAACCAGGATCCCACAGAGATAGTGTCGGCAAGAATAGTAGCACAGACGGCCATGCCGGTCTCCTCCATGGTAAACGCTTCTTGCATTCAAAGCGATAAAGAGAGATTGAGAGAGTAGCAATTGATCGATCGATCACCGTTGGAAAACAACGAGCGAACGAACGAACGACACG
>JAJLWO010000107.1:0-45762 GCA_030570775.1 Ogataea pignaliae | reverse complement strand
CCCCCCCCCCCCCCCCCGCCAGCTATATCGTTGTTGGACTATCAGAAGAAGACTGATGGAAAAAAAGACACACCAGGTGTTTTGTAATTTGATGCTTGTGTGTGTGATCTATTAGACAGAATTGATGCCTGTAATTTGGGAGGAGGATACTGAAAGGAATTGCAATTGCAAGTTAGAAAAACCCGTTAACAGCTGTCTAGTCTAGTCCCTAGTCCTGTCTGGTCTGGTCTGGCCTTGTGTATGGTGTGTGTCATTCTTTGTGTGTGTGTGTGTGTGTGTGCACCGCACCACTTTGATGATCAACAGCAATGTTTGGTCTGTGTTGAGCCATGGGCCATGCATGGTATGGGGCACGCGCGGAGGAGAGGACAGGAGAAGGGGGAAGGGGGGGAGAGGAAGCCCGGTAGCGTGGCAGATCACCGGGGGAAGATGAGTCGAGAGTCTTTTGCCTTTTGCCTTATCGTGACATTACCCCATTACTACGTCATTACTCCAAACTCACATATCCCTAATCTATCGATCTGCTCTACTCTACTTGACCAACAACAAAAACAACTATCAAGTGATGATGAGTTCAATTTCAATATGATCAAATGTCTTAGTTGTAAAAATAATTCCATAAATATTGAATAATCAACGTCACATCCAACAAAAAACTCTAACTAACATCCTTTCTCTATCTTAGTAATAAAAAAATCTATCTATTAAGAATCAATTAATTTGATTGTTGCACCAGCTCGAACAAGTCTCCCAACTTGTCAGCAACATAGGTTGGTTTCTCAGCATCATCCAATGCTGCAACTGTATCAACAGACTCTATACCGGTCAATACCAACATCGTATGCAATCCACCATCCCTACCAAACTTCATATCGGTATTCAACCTATCACCAACCATCAAGGATCTCTCCTTGTTAATATGATGACTGGCAACAATGGCATCCATCATGCCGGGATTAGGCTTCCCACACGAAGTCAATGGTTGTCTACCGGAACAGTAACTAACAGTATCAACGACCGACCCAGCACCAGGCAATTTGAAACCCTTTGAAGGATATGTGGAGTCGATATTGGTTGCAATGAATGGTAATTCGGGTCTAATGTTCAAATATTGTAATGCCATGGACATCTTATGATAGTTAACGGATAGATCCAATCCGGCAACGACGGCACCAACTGTTGGATCCAGGTTGTTGATTAGGGCATTTGGATCGTCTAGATCCAACGGTAGATTCAACCTTGGATCTGTCCCTCCGAGTGTCTTATAACCAACTTCGGATAATTCATCCTCTAAACCTGACTGACCCAAAACCCAAACTTTTTTATCCTTTGGAAGTTTCAGAATGGTTTCTATGTAGATTGCAGTTGCAAAGGATGAAGAAAAGATCTCATCTTTGGTTGCTGTTATTCCAAACTTGGCAAATTTGGAGATGTAGTTGGCACGAGATTTTGTTGAATTGTTTGTGACAAAGATGATCTTTTTGCCGTTGGATCTTAATAGATCCAACGTTTCAACAACTTTTGGTAGTAGGTGATCACCCAGCCATAGGACTCCGTCACAGTCGAATAGAAAAGTGTCGTATTTGGATAGGATCGATTCAACCTGGCTCTTTTCTGAGATCTTTATGGACATGACTTGAGGTTGAGCTTGGTTGTGAATGATTGGTTGGTTGATGAATGAACTAAGCTAATGAGAAGGATCTTTGATAAGGAAAGGGTATGATTGTGTACTGTATATATATATAATATGACTTCCCCCCCTGTCCTGCCCGGTGGTGTATCTTAGGGTAGTAGTTAATCTCGTCCCGTCTCATCTCTCGGGTCAGTGCCGCTCGGAGCCCTATAACGTTAGCCTTAGCCTTAGCCCTATGGTGCTAGCTACACCTTTACTTACTCTTAGTTATTGTATGTGCTCTGCTCTCTCCTCCCCGTGCAAGGGTGCTGTGCTTAATTCAACTATAAACTTGTATTAAGCACGATTACTTCCTTCAAAGATTGCTAACAGGTAACAAAACCAACAACAACAACAACAACAACAACTTTTGGACTAGCTACAATGGTGATAATCATCAAATGTTAGTTATAGAAACAATAAGGCCTTGTTAGACACTCATAACAGATCATTGGAGTCCCATAAGAAAGGCTTTTCTCTCTCAGAACTGAAAAGGGAGAACCAATTTTTCAAACCAACATTTGAACCCCCATCCTACTTTAAATTGGAAAGAAAACTCTTCAAGGAGGTGCTCAGCACATGCGAGTTTCATATGTGTATATATTTACTACCATTGTTATCCAGTTGTGATCTCAGTTGTTGATCGATCAGGTATCACCGTTTGCCATTTTAACCAACCATTCCTTACTCACCCTTAAGTAACTATTCTTTTGGGAAAGTTGTATCCTTGAGGGATGGATATTCCTGAACAATAGCAGCAGCAGTAGTAGTAATAGGGGTAGAATTATCACCTGTAGTTTCATCATAATCGTCTTCAAGAGTAACTGATCAAAATCAATCAATCAATCAGTAATGAATGATGATGGCCTTTAATAGAGGTTCCAAACAGTAGTGTGCGGTCCAATTTGTAAACAAAAACATTGACTCCCAATTGATCGATGTAAATAATGGTTTGATTTGAATCCAATACAATATACTCTTCATTTACAATCTCAAGAAGGATAAAACTGTGGATCGTCGGGTGATACAGCAAGGCTATTATAGTTTATCAAAGCATCGTTGAAGCATATAAGCCCTTAATCAACACCATGTTAGGATTCAAAGTCAATCTTCCTTTGGCAACCATACTAATACTCTTGAGGCTATACCTAGCCCTTCATGGAATAATATCCGACTGTGATGAAGTTTATAACTACTGGGAACCATTGAACTTCCTAACTCGTCAATTTGGAAAACAAACATGGGAATACTCTCCTGAATATGCCATCAGATCGTGGTGTTATTTGATACCGTTCAGCCTGTTCAACTACCCATTGAAAATGATAAAGCAATTGCTTCTAAGCAATGATTTCAACATCTCCATTCCTCCATACACTCAGTTTTATCTTGTCAGATGCTTGATAAGCTTTTCGTTTGCCCTTTCTGAATTAAAACTGGCAGAATCGTTAAATTTCATCTCTGGTTCAATCTCAAACTGGTTCTTAATCCTTCAAATTTTCAACCCTGGAATGTCACACGCATCAATAAGTCTACTACCGAGCAGTTTCACATTGATCAATGGTATGCTCTCAACATCTTCAATTATCAACTATCTAAAGTACGACAAATTCATATCAAAGATCCGCCTAAGCATCAACGAAAAAGTCTCTTCGAATCTGAAGAACAACGAGACCGAATACGACCAATCGTTAAAGCTGTTGAATCACATGTATCAGGAATCCCAAATCAAGAAGAACAGGTCTTTTACCGCTGCTGTTCTATTTAACGTGCTGGGCGGCCTACTAGGCTGGCCATTCGCCCTAGTCCTAATAGCACCTTTTATCACTTACTGTCTTTTTGCATCCATTCACAGAAGAGACTACTCAACAACGTTGCTGTACTGCACCATCATTTCAAGCGTGGTGTTTATCGTTGGATTCCTAATGGCTCAAGTTGATGGGTTGTTTTATAAGAGTGGCGGTGTGTTTGTTCCATTGAACATTGTGCTGTATAACGTTTGGAATACCTCTTCTGAAACGGGTCCAAACATATTTGGAACAGAACCGTTGTCATATTACATCTTGAACCTATTGATCAACTTCAACGTGATGATACCACTTGCCATTGTTGGGTTTGTAATTAGTGGATCAGTTGGCAAGTTTGACTATTGGCAGTCGAAAACTTTGATTTTCCCACTTGCTTTATGGCTTGCCATCTTTGGAGCACAACCACACAAGGAGGAGAGATTCATGTATCCTGTTTATCATTTGATCACAATCAGTGCAACTTTTGGAATCTCCAGTGTGTCTAATCTGTTTGGTTATTCAAACATATTCAACAAGTCGTACACTGTTGCAGTGAAGTTGTCACTGTTTTTAATCGTTGCAGTTGTATCAACGCTTCGAATCGTCTCATTGATCAAGAATTATTCCGCACCTCTAACTGTTTTCAAACATCTTCCACATTTGCAAACTGATGAAACTGTTGTTGAGAATGTTTGCCTAGGTAGAGAATGGTACCATTATCCATCGTCGTTTTTTCTTGGGGATAATCAAAGGTTAAGGTTTGTCGAGAGTGGATTCCGTGGAATGCTACCTGGGGACTTTGTCGAGGTGGTTAATGAAGGAGCCCGAGAAGGCAACCAACAGCAGAAGCAGCAACCGTTATTTGCCAAGATTACCGATTCAACATCCATTATTCCAGCTCATTTCAACAATAGGAATGAATACGTGGAATCTCTAGTTGATAACTTTGAAGTTTGTGATTACTATATCGATTTGAACATGCCAGTCGATACGGAGATGGGTGAAGTTCAAATGTTTGGAAAGAGTGAAGGTGATCTTGCTGAAACGTTGGTTCCTGGATGGGAGGTTGTCTACTGTACTGATTTCATCAATTCTGAAGAAAGTTATGGATTGAATAAGTTGTTATACATGCCCGCTGATGATCTCTTACAGGCGTACGATTTCTCGATGGAGAAGTTGAGCCAGAATAAGAGGCTTGTTGCCCTTGTTGACAAGGTGAAGTTTAAGTATTCTTCCCTATTTTGTGACGATGGACTTCTCCATAAGGTGATTACGGACGAAAAATTCATCATGTTGAAGGAACAGTTTGGCCAATTCGAGGCGGTAAAGGCAAAACTACTAGATTTTGGTGTGCTTGTGACGCGGGAAGTTACTGAGAAGCTTCCCGATCTTTCAAAGGTGTGGAAGTTTACCACTGAAGGTGAGGTGAAGTATCATAAGATGTGTCTAGCTGCCAAATCAAAGGAGTGAAGTCAGTTATAGTTTTTGCCTTTTTTTTAAACCTCTATATGATCTGTATAGGGTATAACTAGTAAGACGAACTGAAAAAACGAAAATAGTATGGAGAAGATTCACCAGAAAAGAAAGTTCAGCCGGTGACAATTATAACTGAAAATGCAATGAGTAAAATGCGGGAAGCCGTGCGGCGCGCCGGTACGGTACACTTGATCAAACCACAGACGACAGGAAACACATCCCCAAGAAGACAACATGATTGATCCTTTATACTCCCCACATTTCAACCGATACATCAACAATTGAAGATATGCAATAGAACATCATTTTACATCAATGGCATATACACCAAGAGATGAATAGATCCCAGTTTTTAACTTGTCTTCCAAAACTAGCAAACAACCTTAGTCTAGACCATCGACTCTCGGCCGTTCATCTCGAAAGAGAACATTTGTCATTAACTACCAACGTTAGGCCAATTCCAATTGACAACGATAAGAGAACTGATACTTTTGAAAAGTATGAGATTGATGTGACTGTATCATTCAACGATTCGTACCAGGTTCCAGTGCTTCATTTTAGAGTGTACAGATTGACTAACGACCAACCATTGCTTGATGGAGATGATGATGAAGTCGATGATTATGGGATGGAAGAGCTTACCGTTGATGGGGATGAATATGGTTCTACGGTTCGACGCTTGGTGTTTGATACTGGTGTTATACGGACGATATTCTTACAAACGCGAAGAGATATAGGGACTCATGACGAATTGCCGTTGGATGATGATGATGATGATGATGATGATGATGATGAGGATGCGGCCGTTGAAGATATTGAGGATGTGATGTTGAAGAGTGGTGATGTTCAATTGGTATCTTGTCAAAGCACAGAAGATTTTCTTTGTTGTTTGTCAATTGCGGAGAATCGAGTGTCATCAACTGTTTCATTGGGACCGTACTACTTTGTACATCCCTGTCAAACCAAGGAATTTCTAGAGGAGTCGTTGTCTGGTGAGGATGAGGACGGGGATGAGGGTGAGTATGCCGATTCTTACTTGAAGCTGTTGTTGAAATGGTGGGAGTACTATTCATGTATCTTCCTTTGAGATGAATAGTTGTATTTTGCAGAAGATACCATGGTTGAATGTTGGTATAGCCAAACCAGTAGGTACCTTGGAATCTTAATGTTGCTGCTCAGTATGAACAGAGATACCAGACACAGGCTTTGTAGCACTGCACAGTATCGGATGCTTGTATCCGCATCTGTTTTAATTTTTCATGTTCCACTCCGTGCGAGCTAATGTTTTTTTTTTGGCCCGGGAGTGAAAATCAGAGGAGGAAACGAGGCCTCCTTTTTGGAGAGGTTATGGCTATAGTATCAAACTTCAGAAGTAGAATAGAATATGATTCGATATGGATAATGGGTGAACTGAAAGCATTGACTAGTGACATAGCCATGGTAAAGAGTAATGTGAGAAGTATGGAAGGGAAGGAAGGGATGTATAAAAAAAAAAAAGGGAGGGCGAACCAACCAACGGTAGAGTAAATCTCTTTTCAAAACACCCACTTACCCATTAATAAATAGGATATAAATAAATATAATGTGAAAAGAAAAGGACAAGTAACAAAGAAGGAAGAAGATGAAGACAAAAGGGTTAGAGAAAACGGTGAATAATCAATCAAATGCAAGCTGTTTCTTAATCTCAGCAATGGCTCTACCTGGATTCAAGCCCTTAGGACACGTCTTTGAACAGTTCATGATTGTATGGCATCTATACAAGGACATTGAGTTTTGTAACATTTCCTTTCTCATGGCAGAAGCTTCATCTCTTGAATCGATCAACCATCTGTATGCCTGCATCAACACTGCTGGTCCAAGGTATTCCTGTTGATTCCACCAGTATGAAGGACAAGAAGTTGAACAACAAGCACACAGAATACATTCGTACAAACCATCCAATTTTTCTCTATCTTCAACGCTTTGAAGGTTTTCTTTACCATCTGCAGGTTTTTTTGCAAATAGGTATGGTTTGATCGATTTGTACTGTTTGTAAAAATGGGTCAAATCAGGAACCAAATCCCTAACGACGTACATGTGAGGCAATGGATAAATCTTCAACTCTTTAGATTCATCTTGATCTATCTTACATAGACAAGCCAAGGTGTTTCTACCACCTATATTCATTGCACATGAACCACAAATACCTTCTCTGCATGATCTTCTAAACGTTAGAGTTGCATCATCTTCATTTTTGATTTTCAAGATGGCATCCAAAACCATTGGACCACAGTTGTTTAGATCAACCTTGTATTCTTGCATGTATGGTTTCTTATCTGGAGTATCTGGAGACCATCTATAAATCTTGAAGGTTTTCAACCTTTGCGTGTTTGCCTGTGTTGCAAGGGTTCTATATTGGGATTTTGTAAGGAGACTTTTCAACTGAGTTCTGAACATTGTGGTGATGGTTTGGGGGGAGGTTAGGGGAGTATGTGTGTGTGAAAGTATGTATATGATATTGGTAGTTAATGAAATGATTGTTGATGAAGATTGTTGATGAAAGAAGATGGATAAATAAAAGATTGAATAGAAAAAAGGAAATGTTTTAGTGTGCTAGGTAAGGGTAGTATGGGTGTAGGTAGTACTTACTTACTACTACCAGTGTGATTATCATCATCATCATCATCATCATCATCACCATCTAACACACACACACACCCACAAAAAAGTCCCTCGTTCTCTCTCTGTGGGGACCACCACACACGCACGACCCACTTTTACACTGCCAAATTACTAAAAAATCTTTTCTGATTGGTTGAAAAGTTTCACACTAACAATAGATTTCACGCCTGGGAAACCCCCACTCGGAGGCGAGAGAGAGAGAAGTCCTTGGTAGAAAACACACAGCACAGCACTTAACTTAGCTTAGCTTAGCTTAGCTTAACTTATCACCCGCTCTCCGATTGTTTTTTAGTTAGTCCACCTCACTTGCTGCTATAATATATTACGTGTGTGGTTTCCCATTTTCCATTTTCCATCCCATGTGGCCGTGAAACCGGATATCCACCAAAGAATATCCGAGACCTCTCACGGATAAATGTACGTTTGCTTCCTTCCCCTTCTTTCTTTCCATACAGACACACACACATAACATACATTATAATGCATATATATGTATGTATGAACATTTCCAACACTGCTTTATTGATTGACTGATTCCATATCTTCTTGGTTCATTTCTTAAGTCGATAATGGCACAATCTGTTCTCTGCTCTCCGATTTCTGTACGCTCGTAGAACCAGCAGCAGCAGCAACCTGCCTGCACCGACCCGTCAAACGACGCGACGCGCAACGGAAAATTGTAAATCTCCGGGGTGAAATAAATAATATACAAGATAGATAAAACATCTACTTTAATTTAACTTTACTTCAATTCAGAACTTTGTTCAATTGAACCCTCTTCTTCTCATTACGAAATTACACATCATCATCATGGTACAATCGAAAAATAAAAAACCAACGTATATTTTAAACAAAGCATGGTCAAATATAACAAACTCATCAGAATTGAAACTTGTCGATCTACCACATCTGTTGGATCAAATCGAACTGATTTATGGAAGACGGATCTTGTCCTTTCAATATCGGGATTTCTTGCTTGATTTCATGTTGCAGTATCCTGAATTGACCGTTGATAAATCCAAATTGAAAGAATTGTTTTCAAGGTTGTTTGAACTTGATTTTGATTCCTTGTTTGAGGATGAAGATCAGGAGGATGGATTGACTGAGAGATCTACCTGTAGGATAATTGACGAACGTAACAAATTTCAAAATATAGATTCGATGGAGCCACACCTTAGAAGGGTTAAACTGTTGGAACAGATTGAAATTTTGCATGATGTTTTGAAGAGGAGGAAAAAAAATGATACTGCTGGACGGCTGGATTTAAGGCTAGAGTTGGATTTGAATAGGAAACTGGTTGAAAAGTATAAGAAATTGATGATGCTTATTCTTGAGGGGGAAGAAGATGTGGGATCTGTTGATCTGACAAGATTATCCGGTGTTGTTTCCAAACAGGAAGAATTAATGGTTAGACTTGCAGACAAGTTTCAAATACCTTTAAAATCTAGTGACAAAAGAAGTCGAAGCAATGTTGTGATGTCATGGTTGAACAAGCTGGTGATTGTTATCTTAATGTTTGTTTCAACGTCGTATCTTGTGAGTTTACTTGCCGAACTTCCGGATAGATCACACGAAGATTACGATACGTTGGCTCCTGTTGGGTATAGGAGTTTACCCAACCGTTACTTTGCATCGTATAATCCTATAGATAGGGCATTCTATCGTATTGTTCAATGGTTTGGGTACTGAAATGGAAATGAATACATGCATATATATATGATAAAAAAAAAAAACACACAGTCAACCTTCCCAAGTTAGAGTACAATCCAAGCACTCTTCAGTCAATGTCTTACCATCTTTCATCATACTATCTCTTCTTTTTTGAACTGCGGGTTCATCATTTGAAGAGGTGGCTGTTAAAGAAGAAGGTGGCGGTGGTGGTGACGATGATGGTGATGAATTGGTATTCCTAGCGTGTTGACCAGCTAGTAATCCACCATTAGAACTTGGTTTATCAAGATGACTCATTTTAAGGTTTGGATAGAGGTAATCTCTAACTCTTTGTTTCAACACTTTAGAATCGGGAAATCCTCCATCGACAGTTCTATCCCAAACTGTGATCCATTGATCCGATGATGATTTACGGACACCAACTTTAAAAGTTCCTGCTATTAATGATGGATGGATCGTTATTGAATTGACTGTCATTGTTTCTTCTTGCTCTTCGTTATTATTCAGTTGAATCGATTTGGAAGAAAATGTTTGTAAAAGTTCTTGAAGGTACCAAGTTGCCCTTAGCATCCATTTACATTTGACACAGTAGGAGATGGATATTAGAGGGTATGAAAGGTAATCGCCATCTTGGTTGGTTCCGACTGATGGTGTTGGAGTAGGAGTGGTGGTTGGAGTAGTAGGAGTGATGACCTGTGTTGGAAAAGGAACGTTTTCTTCAGACATGATGTGATTGATTGTAATTAATAAGCGTCTTATTTGTTATGAAGGTGCAAATGGATATAGATAGATATTATACCAAAGTGTATCATCAGAAGTAAGCAAAGTGTTTTACCATATATAGATATATTATATCCATCCAT
Organism: Ogataea pignaliae; assembly: GCA_030570775.1. NCBI lineage: Eukaryota > Fungi > Ascomycota > Pichiomycetes > Pichiales > Pichiaceae > Ogataea > Ogataea pignaliae. The sequence continues at coordinate 35,635 of JAJLWO010000107.1, read as the reverse complement.
CCATCCATCCATCCATCTATCAAACAAACCCCGGATTTTCCCATGGTGCTAATTAAATTTTTCACTCTACTTAAGGGCTGTGCTAACAAACGTTGTTACTTTGCTGTTGTTACTGCTGCTTCTAACAACAGAATTGGGGGATCTTTACAAAAGATACACATAAACATTGAGTGTGTGATTGATTGATGGATTGATTGATCCTCTTCCACTTGAAAAAAACAGGAAATACACACACAATCTACCGAATCAAAATCCATCAACAAGAAACAATGCAAAACAACGCGAAAACGAGGAATAGTTCAAGTGAATTGAGTATGAGTCTCGATTGTGAGTTTAAAAGACGCGTTGTTCTAATTGAGATGGGGGTAGGGTAGAATTAACACAATATACACAATATACACAATAAACACAATATATCGTTTGTAGGCTCCAAAATGTAAAAATGAAACCATATCGGAGTAATCAGCAAAGTGTCCGGGTGTATCAGTATAGTACTAACTTTTACCACTACTATTAAGTGGAGAAATATCCCACATAGCCTATTTTCTCAATCTCCGCACTTACTTCTTCTATCACTTACTTAACTGCACAAACTGTTTTAATTTATTCAATGCTGCTGGTTTTACTGCCTTGGCTTTAGAATAATAGCCTCCAAATTGTATATAAATATATACAATCATTTAAATACTCTCTCTATCCCTTCAAATCTATTGCTATTACACTTCACTGCACCATCAAAGAGACAATGGATTTCACCCATCAACACCAACATCTCTCTGCCTAATTATCATCACATTCATTTCTCTTCATCTTCAACCTGAAAACTTGCTTCTTCATATCGTTTACATAATCAATTCAATTCAATTCAATTCAATTCATAGTGTAAACTTACATGGCCTTGCATGTGATAATTTCATCGTGAATATATCTATATATCATAGGAAAAACAGACAGTATATAAAGCCCCTTGAATATCCCCCATCACCATCCCCACCATTACGCATACACACATTACATAACATAACCTCTCTAATCCTCTCCACAACTCTCTTTTTTTATTGAATAGGCAGCACAAGATGGTGTACAACGCAATCACATACCACCCAACCCTAACAAAGTTGATAAAATTCTTGGATTCCAACGCTGGAAGAGAAAAACTCTTGAGAACGTTACAATACTTGGCACGACTAGTGTCATGCTACTTCCTAAGATCGGGATATGACATTACAACGTACCAATTGACAAAGAGAATTCAAACCTTGATGAATCTAAGTAGAAAACCATTGAGAGCTTTGAAACCATTGACCCATTTGAAGAACCTTTCAATTACCATTGATGATGATTTATCCGATAAATACCTCAAGTTTTTTGAAAGTGTCAAACAGGCTGGTTATTCCTTATATTTCACCTTTGATTCGATCCAATGGTTGAAACAGTTGGGATTGGTGACTAACAAGAATGGGAAATTGATCAAAAAGATTGATCAGATTTGTTATTCGTTTTGGCTGTTGGCTTTGGTTGGTGGTGTGTTGAACGATCTAAGACAATGGAGAATCTCATATCTAAAGAAACAACAGTTGGTTAAAGAGTTGAGTTCGGATGAAGATAAGGATCCTTTGGATGAAAAGGTTAATTTGGAAAATCAAAAGGAGCTGTTGAATACCGAAAATGTCATTTTGGTTAAGACCAAGAGAGATTTGATCAAGAATGTTTTGGATTCAATAGTTGCTTTGAATGGATTGAAATGGATCAACTTTGATGAAGGTGTTGCTAGTGGTGCTGGTGTCATTACTAGTGTGCTTGGACTACAAGATATTTGGAATTCGGTCAAGTGATGCGATGCCAATTACAATTGACCCTAAACCAAAGTTTGTATGAGCTAGAATCATCACACATGGTTTTGTGTCTTTTTTTATTTTACTACCACAGCACATCATCTCTTTCCCACTTCCCACCACCCCCCTTCTTTCTTTTTAAGTGTTTTCTATTTTATTTTATTTTTTCATTATGACGGAATGAATCATCACTATTAAAAAACAACAAACTCAGTAATCATTGAGGTTAACCTTCTTTCTAAACTGTCTCTTTTCCTTCTCCTTCTTCTTCCCAATCAGCCGAACCTCATCTTCTTTTCTCTTGAGCTTGTCCCACTTATCAAGAGTCTCCTCATCCATCCCTCTTTCGAACCTACAACTGGCCCGGATCGCACCTTTAAACTTTTCAATACAATCAAGTACATTGAGGTCCCTATACCTTGTCCTTTCGGAAGAGATCAAGATGCCCAACTCACCTGTGAAAAATGCAAACTTGCAATTTTTCTTCCTTCCACCATTCTGATGATGATGATGATTATACATGATTAAATCCCATGCTATTGGATCTATCCATGTCCCTTTTGCAGAGACCCATTCTTCAGGTTTGAGTCTTACTATGGCTTTAGAATTGGTCGTGTTGACGTGCTGACCTCCATTTCCTGAGGATTTGGCATTTGTAATGGTGAATCTTTTCATTAGATTTTTCGGATCGATCTTGTTGAAGTTTGATAGGAAGTTTTCAACTTTTGATTTTTGTGTTGGTGTTAGGTTTGATGATGTTATTGATGCATTATGCCGGGTTTTATGAAGGTGATGATGGGTTGGTATTCTTGTTGGAGCGGAAGATGGTTGCCGGCGTTTGAGTATCCTTGGAATCATTGGATTGATGGATGGATCGTATATATTTTGGTTACCTCTTTGATCAATTGTAGTCTGTGTTACGGGCTACTGTTTGATCAATTGAAAGGAATGCTACGTTGACGATCAGGATTAGGATCAGAATCAGTACTAAAATTGCAACCTTCTCTTACTTCATCTCTATTTGTATCCATTAGTGCTTCTCCACTGAAAAATTACAACGGGGTCGTCTTTCAGTAGCGGGGGTGGGGGAGGCGGTGCTGGCAGTTCTCACCAGCCACACTACATTTCAAGGGAGCCAGTCAGCCACTATTATACCCTCCTTCTCAAGGTTGAATCTTCAAAGTTTCTTTGTAGGTCAAAACAGCGTCCAAACTAATCAACTCATCAGTGGTTTGCCAGTTTTCAATCTCATCAACCAACTTATAGTTGAGATCTTTTTCCCTAGCAACAATCACAATTGGATCTCTATCAAGAACACCTCTAATTTCATCATCATTGATGATCATCTTAACGGCATACAACCTCCCCGGTATTGAACCTTGAGAAACTGTCCCCAATACCACCCTTCTTCCCAATCCTCCCAACTTTTGACTTTTCTCCTTTGATAGTTGGTTCATGAACGCCAAAACACCCTCTGCTTCAAATATGAGATTCTCCGATCTTTCCCCCGTTGGAATGAAATCCTCATTGACGAATCTTGAGAGTAGCAACTTACGGGATTCCATAGAAAGCATGAAGTATGACCAGAATATACTCTTTCGTAAAGTCAGTTTGGTAGAACCATGCTGTGTTGGTGTTGCTGTCCTGTTATACCTATGTATCATCTCATCCACCAATCGTATCTCCATTGATGGTGGTAACAGAGAAGACTGTAGTGGAACCTTAATCTTGAAGAATACAACTTCGGGAAACAACTCATCATTTGTGATTGCCAATTGTGGGTCGTTTGAATAGTATGTTATCTCTTCTAGGTTTGGATAGTAGGTTATCACCGAAGATGTTAACTCGTCCAAAAAATCATCCTGTTCGTTTAACAAAATGGCATCGAATTGTAAGAGATGGGAATCTGCCAGTTGAGGAATGATATCTTCAAACAGTTCTGGGATTCGGTTGCTTATTAGGATGGATAACGTTCGAGGTTGTTCTGCCGAGAGTTTGACCAACTGAACGAGCGATTCGTTCCAATATTGGGACCAACGGTATGAATCGTTCTCTCTTGATGGCATGTTCATTATTATTGAAGGGTTGGCAAACCAGTTCAAGTTGGATAGTGGATCGGTATTATCTATGAGAGTGTTTATTGCCTGTTGGTTGAACAGTGTTGGGTTCGGGAGTGGAGTTTTGAAAAGGGTGTTGTCAAACTTGTAGAAATGGATTGCCGTTGTGTCATCCTTGCTGGCTTCAAGATGATGGTTGAGATGGGGCCGCACGTTGTACTGTCCAAGTGGTGATATCATTATCTATTGATGTTTAGTATGATGGTGATATCGTAGTAGTAGTGGTGGTGGTGGTGGTAGCCATAAGAGGGAGATTCGTAGATTTAACAAGTTGATTTTTTAAAGATGGATGGATTTTGATAAACTCTCTGATGAAAAATTCATGCTGAAGTTGGTTCTGCCCCCCCGCGCACTCTGCCCCGTGGTAGAACTTCAGCCGCTTCAGAAGATAGTCAGTCATATGATTATTACCATATATATATACATATACTTAAGGATTAACTAGATAGTGAGGAATAAACGGTTGATATTTCACCAAATTCATACACACCATACATACAGCAGCTACCATCGTGTGAGAGAACATATGCATCAAAACCAAGCCAAACAGTTGATATCCAACTTGTCCAGTTTCAACTGATCCAAGTTGGAATTGAGATTATAATTGACCAAACTTATGGAATTGATATAGAGCTCTTTCAAGTTGAGTGGGAATGAAAGGTACTTCATTGAGGTATAAAGGGTAAACCCATTATGTGGGGCTGATCTTTCCATACCTTGAACCCCATCGCTTGTACCAGTTGTTGCTGTTGTTGTTGAAATCGTCATGGGAGCAGGAGCAGGAGCAGGAGCGAGGGGAGTGAGGATGTCAATGGTGGGCCTTGCGGCATCGTAACAACTCAGTTTCAACACCTTTAGATTATCAGGTAGCTTGTCAACTAAACTGAACCCATCACTGGAGTTTAATTGTAACTCTTTCAATCCGGATAGGTACCTAAGTGTTGAGCCTGAAGATAATGAGCAATTGATGGTTAGCCTTTCCAACGTTGAATTGGCAAATGATAGTTTCAATGGAGGAGTTAACCTTCCCGTTGTAATCTTTAGCTCTTTCAAATTGAGTAGGTTATCAATAAAGCTAAATTCTGAATCCGAATCGGTTTCAATTGATGTTGTAATGAGAAGTTCTGGTTGGTACCTCCTTATCTCCAACGATCTGATAAAGGTGTATATCAACGTCATACCATAAAACCACGATTGAAGATTTGTAGCGTCATATATGATCAAATTGAAAGACATTGGTAAAATTCCATTGAACTTTGATATTGTTCTACAAGTCTCGTAGAATTTCATGTGGTTGTTGAAAGATAGGTTAAAAATGCACTTTTGTATTCCCTTTTTAGTTGAACTTACCAGCAAATGATCCATGTTTGCCATAAAAGCTACACTATTTATCGATGGAAATGTTGAATCGAGTGATATAGTTAACATGGTTGACTGTAAGTTTAGAGAGTCAAACTTTTGCCTGAACAAACCTGAGCTCAAGAATGTCTCTTCAATCTTCAAGTTTCCAATTTTCAAAAACGGAAATCGTTTCAGAAGAGATATGAAGTAATCTAGGTCGTAGTAGTAATCCATTTCGTTTCCAATAGAGACTTTTTCCTTGTCTATGGAGACATACTTGCCCAACTTGATCCCCATGGCATAGTTGGTAAGGGGAGAAATTTGATGATGGATTTCTTGATCGTCATGGGGTAACCAGCAACTTATTATATCCCTACACGTTAGAGTATTGAAATACTCCAATATAATTTTCAATTGTAGCTCTTCAGGTAAAGGTTTGACAAGATTGATAAAGTTGGAAGTTGTTGAAGATAGTTCTATGGTACCCATTGAAGATCGAGTTGGGGGGATGATGGGATGAGTAGTTGGGGAGCAGGATTGATGAGGTTTTGAAGCAAAACTATCCAGTAGAGAAACCATTTGATAATTATTTGATACTAAGTAAGAGGAATAAGAGGAAGAAGACGAAGGATATTTCATAAACTTCATCTTCATCATAAACATCACAATCATCATCATCCGATGTTAACCATCATCAACCAATTGAAATATCAACCTGTAATTTCCCCACAAAAACTGATAAGGAGAATATGTGTCATATGAACACATAGACAAACACACCTTTGCACCAGTTAATAATATTATTGCACCACAATTGATTCGTTAGACACGACTTTTCATCCTGTTCCAGTTTTTTTTTTCACTTTTTTTCCATTTTCCATTTTCTTTCTTTCTCTTCTGCTTCTTCTTTTGTTTCTCCTTTTCTTTCTCTTGTTTAATTGTCGATTCATTTGTTCAAGTATGAATTTATGAGATAACAATAGGCTGACTGGTTGGCTGGGCTTATTTACGTCTTGCTAACTAGCAGTTCCATTGATGGATATGCTTGCCATTGCTTGTCCCCCAATTGATCAATTGGTAAGTTTTGTTTATCACATCCAAACTACAGTTTTATCCCTCCTCCAATTGAATCTCAATCGTGGTGGCATTGGTAATGTCTATATAACAACATAACATGATGATTTAAGTTAAATGCATAGTTCAGCTGACTTTTTGATTGAAGAGAATTACTTAAACATATAGTCTTTCACCCCTATCTGACAATTGATTATACTAGACGTACCAATATCCATCCAGATCCCCACATATTGGAAGGATAGTAAGTAGCATGGGAAAATCTGAGTTGCTTAAACAGTTGGAGTTTCAATTTACTAACATAATTTTCACTTTGCTCCAATATTGTCTATCAGTGATCTATAGATTTTTTATCCTTTCAATTCATCAAAGCTTTTTGAAACTTTATTTTTTCGTAATTATCGTAAACTTTAAGATCAATGATGTAGCCATGTCTATTCTCTGATTGGTTTCAAGGCGTACATTCTAATTGGGAACAACTCTCTAGGAACACCCTTTTGTAAATCGGTGGCGATTAACTTCCAACCAGCCTTTTTGAACAAGCTCCTAAAATTCTTGTCCGATCTGGTCTTACTAGAATCCTCAGGATCATAGATATCCTCGTCGCTATTCGTGTTGTTCTCTTTAACAACCAACATTCCATCTTCCTGTAATCCTTCCTTGCAATGGCCTAACCATTGTAAAAAGGCAGCATCTGGTAAATGTCCACAACACCACTGGCACCAAATGAGATAGTACTTCCCAGGTTCCGAAGGAATCCAATCCTGCATCGATATATCATAAATATCACCAATCTTACCTTGCTCTTCCAACTCCTGTAGTTCAACTTTCATCTGTTCAACGAATGGTTGAACTGGTTCAAGCAAATCAACCTTGTCACAAACCTTATGGAGAAAATCCCTTGTAACTCGTCCTATACCAGCACCGAAGTCAAGCCCTATCTTTTGCTTACCTTTTTCTGCAGAGAATCGTGTCCTTAGCTTTCTCACAAAAGTCGTAGAGCCTATCACATCGGCTTTTGGAACACTCGTTGATTCGCCGAATCCTCCAAGGACTCCATCGACGGATGGTTCGACAGATGTCCAATAGCTTATTGCACTGTCATAGTTGATCATGGAGTCGATCTGAGTTGATGGATCGTTTTGTTCGTCATGCTGAAGCTGTGATGATGGTTTAACTGGCATCTTGTGTCTGTAATGTATGCTATGAAACTGAAACTGTATGTAGTAAGATATGTGAAGAGAGAATCAATCCTGTTTGTTGTTGTTGTTGTTGTTGTTGTGATTCTTCTTCTATAAAACTCATCCTAAAAATAAAGAATATAATGTTGAGGCTGTGCAAATTGATTGGCGAAAGACGTCGAAGCTCAAGCGACGACCATGCCACTCACACCCACCATTCACCACTCACTTATACCACATCCAACGACAACAACACCCAATACCTATCTACTTAACCAACCAATTATAATACCTTTTGGTTCCCAAGATTGTGAGTCCCTACCATGGTAATGATGTATCTTGAATAATCCATTAGAATCCATTGATCGTTGACAACATGAGTGGTAGTAAGTATTAACTTCTAGGCCGTCCCTCCACCTCTATACAGTCACGGCGCTATAAGCTAAAAAGAAGTTGCTTGTTTCTCCCAAGACCCAATCAATCTTCATCTAGAGTATACACTCACTCAATCTGATACGCAATTGTTTGATGAAATTAATCGCATGGATGAAATGACACCACAGGTCCTCGCTCCTTCTTCTTCTTCTTCCTCTTCTTTCCATTCTCTGGTCGCCCGGACTGACTGAAAAATTAATGGAAACCTATCATTCGATACTAACTTTTACCCTTCTCCAACCATCACTCTCTCATTCATTACAGTACGTTTATTAGATCTTGCAAAACCGTTTGTTCCTCTTCTCCCAGAGGTGGAACTTTCCTTACAAAACGTCGAATTTGACGAAAAGATCGTCTACACCATTGCATCAGCAGCTTTGTACATGCTATGTGGATTGCCATTGAGCGGCGTCAACCAGGATAAGTTGGCAGATCCATTCTCTTGGTTACGTGGACCATTTGCATCTCAACCGGGCACTCTACTAGAACTAGGTGTACTTCCTGTCATAACCTCAGGTTTCTTGTGGCAGCTGTTGGCAGGGTTCAAAATCATCAAGGTTAACTTTGAATCAAAATCGGACAGGGTTCTTTTCCAAACCGTCCAAAAGATCTCTGCTGTCCTATTGGCATTCTCATATGCCTCCTTGCTAGCATTTGCTGGTTACTTTGATCCTATCGATTCTTTCTCCTCGATCGAAGAGACTCTTTTCCCATGGTCAAAACTAACCATTGTCCTACAAATCTCTGGTATGTCACTCATTACAACCTTGATGATTGAACTTTTGGACAAGGCGTATGGTTTCGGCCCTGGTATCATGACTCTACTAGCTGCCAATTCTGCCACTCAATTTACAACCTCCGTAATTGGCCTCACCACATCTCGAACAACAAGAGGTTACGAATCACACGGTGCTTTGGTCCAACTTGTTAGAAACATCAGAAACAAACCTTTTGGTGTTGCCATTTATGAATCCTTCACTAGAGAAGGCTTTGCAAACCTGACTCAGATTTATCTTGCCGTGCTTGCCGTTGCAGGTGCGATCTATCTAGGGAACGTCAGAATGGAACTACCTATCAAATCTTCAAAGGTTAGAGCAATGTCTTCGGTTTACCCAGTCAAATTACTATACTGTGGTGCCTTACCATTATTGTTCACTTACGCAGTCTTGTACAACTTGAACATTGTGGGCTTTGCATTGACCCAAATCTTCAAAGATTCTTCGCCTTATCTTTCCCTGTTGGGTTCTTGGGAATTGGACCAATTCTCCTTGAGATCCTACAATTTGACTTCTGGTTTCTTGTACTTTGTCTCTCCATCGACTAAAGGCTCAAACGTACTATATTCGCTATTGAGACCAATAACCTTCTCTGCTTTTGTTCTGGCTACTTCGTTCTTCTTCTCGAGAAACTGGTCGAAAGTTTCCGGTTCTTCAGGTAAGGACCTAGCAAAGCAGTTTAAAGATCAGGACATTGTCTTGGTTGGCCATAGAGATGTTGCCGTTGCTAGAGAGTTGAACAAGGTTATTCCTGTTGCTGCCACTACCGGCGGTTTGCTCCTCACTTCGTTGGTCTGTGCCGTTGAAGCGTTTGGATTGAGCGGTGGACTGGGTGTTGCCTCCATCATTGGTGTTTTGAGTTCCTTGGCTGTTTTGGAAACTATCATGACCGAGTTCCAACAGACTGGTGGTGCTGGTTCTCAATTTGGAAAAGTTTTCACAGGCCAGTAGTTATACTGAATGCCTGTTAGATTTTGTATGCTCAACCATTGAAAGAACCGAGATTTTATTGTGCATTCGGTGTTGTGTTGTGTTGTTTTCCTTTTCTTGTCAATCATTTATGTATTAAAAAAAAGAACAGACCTCTAAAGAAAGTATCGGTGAAGACTGATTCTTCGTCACACTTTTTCTTTTGCTTCTTTTTGTTCTCTCTCTCTCTGGCTTTTATTCTTTTTGTCACTTTTTTCTCTCTATCTAGTCACTATATACTTTGCATCTCACTGTATATACCAAATTTGAATTAATTATCCCCTTTTCCTTGCCTGTTTGCCAACGAATCGACAAATTAAAGGAAGCCAGTATCGCACAACGAATGCTCACATATATATATCACGTGCACCAAACCACGTGATTTACAACACAACACGTCCACCTTTTTCGGCAAGGGCAATCAATCAATCAAACGCATTACCAAACACACCAATGTTTAAAGAAAGGATACACTCTTTGCCCATATACGACAACCAAGAGGTGTATCCCTATTAAGCTTTCCAATATTAGCCAGTAGATTACTAATTGACTTGCCTGGATCTATACGGGCTACACACACTGACACACGAACACACAGTCTCTCACACACCATCACGTAGGCACCATGGAAAAACTACCCTTCAGAAAATCAAGGAGCACAGCTTTCAAGTCCCTCATAGTCAAGAACTCTCCAGATAATGAAATTGCAAAGTCCAACTGTGTTGCAGTGAGTCCACAGGATTTTGAAGACAACAGTTACATCATCTGCAATGGTAAGTTTGTCTTTACCTGTAGGGCCTCGACCAAGATGATGCCCGGTTCCATCGGCCTCAGTGGAAACCAAAGATTCTGGGGCTCGTGGTCAATCGATGACAGCATCAACGTTTCACCCTTTGACATGTTTCACAGTAAAGGTGGTTCCTATTTGGGTACAGTCAACGTTGAGGTCAACTTTTGGAACAAGAATAGAGCAAACGATCTCATGTACGATCCCGATCAAATGATGGAAGTGTTTGTCGCCAAGTTTGAAAACCAGGTATTACAACCTTCCCAAATTATATTGTTTGAATTTAAAGGAAACTACTTTGAGATTAAAATTATGTCCACACAGGTCGTTGATCTTGGTGAGGTTGTCATGAGTGACGTTCAAACATCATCCGATTTGATGAATAAAGGAATTGTGGTGAAGCAGACTAAGGTTAACTTCTTCAAAGGTTCTGATGGACTGGTCAACTTGAAACCTTCAAGTACAAGGCCAAATGCAGATGCCATCATCAGACCCGATTTTAGATTTGAAGATATGGGAATTGGTGGTTTGGATAAGGAATTCACCTCTATCTTTAGAAGAGCATTTGCTTCGAGAATCTTCCCCCCAGGTTTGATCGAAAAGTTGGGTATCCAACACGTCAAAGGTATGCTGTTGTACGGTCCTCCAGGTACCGGTAAGACACTTATTGCAAGACAGATCGGTAAGATGTTGAATGCCAAAGAGCCAAAGATTGTCAACGGTCCTGAAATCTTGTCCAAGTATGTTGGTTCTTCCGAAGAGAATATTCGTAACTTGTTCAAAGATGCGGAGACTGAATATAAGGCCAAAGGCGACTCCTCGTCGCTACACATCATTATTTTTGACGAATTGGATTCTGTCTTTAAGCAGAGAGGTTCAAGGGGTGACGGTACAGGTGTTGCCGATAACGTTGTCAATCAGTTACTAGCCAAGATGGATGGTGTTGATCAGTTGAACAATATCTTGGTCATTGGTATGACCAACAGGAAGGATTTGATTGATGGCGCATTGCTTAGACCTGGTAGATTCGAGGTTCAGGTTGAAATTCATTTGCCTGATGAAGACGGAAGAGAACAAATCTTGGAGATCAAGACAAAAAAGATGAAGGAGAATGGTTCTCTTGGGAAGGATGTTGACTTACGCCAATTGGCTGAACTTACAAAGAACTTCTCCGGTGCAGAGTTGGAAGGTTTGATCAAATCTGCTACTTCGTTCGCTTTGAATCAGCATATTAAAGTTGGTACTGTTGGTGAAATCACTGGTGACTTGGAAAATACTGTGTTATCCATGCAAAACTTCATCAATGCCTTAGATGAAGTGCAGCCAGCATTTGGTGTCCATGAAGAAGATCTACATGACTGTATCAAAGGTGGTATATTGAAATACTCTCCAAAGATAGACAGTATCCTAGAAAGGGTGCAAAGAGCTCTGGTTCAGACTCAAAATTCTGAGAACTTCAACTTTTCATCGCTACTCTTATATGGGCCTCCAGGATCTGGTAAGACTGCTCTCGCGTCATACCTCGGGTTGCAGTCCAAGTTCCCCTTTATTAGGTTGGTCTCCTCCGATGAGATGATCGGTATGTCTGAATCTGCCAAGGTTCAGTTTATAGATAACACTTTTAGAGATGCATACAAATCACCATTGAACGTGCTGATCGTTGATGACATTGAAGCTTTGATCGATTACGTTCCTATTGGTCCAAGATTTTCCAGTACCGTGCTAAGGGCCTTGATGACAAGGATGAAGAAGTCTCCACCTGAAGGTCATAGGTTGATCGTGCTTGCCACATCCTCCAACTATCAGTTGCTCAAGAGTTTAGACATACTAAACTGTTTTAACGATGAGATACCGGTTAATAACTTGACCACTTTGACTGAACTCTTTGCGGTTATGGAATTGACAAAGTTTGGTAAGGACTCACAGGAGAGGAAAAAGATTGTTGATACCTTGATGGACATCTTTGGTAAGAATGAGCTAAACGTTTCCATAAAGAAGGTGTTGTTCAACATCGATACTGCCAAGTTTGGTAATGATCCAGCGGATGATTTGGTTCAGTTGATGGTTGAGAGCAGTCACGCTTAAGCTTATACGCAGTTTTATAAAATAGGTTACTTTTTTTCACTGACATTTTACACATTAACAGCTTTGTTCTTTCAACTGTTGGATCGTCTACTAAAGAAAAACAGATGGCAGAAGTATGTTATGACAAAAGAGATCCATAAAGTTGAACGAGGGATAATAAAGTAAAGTAAATCAAAGTAAAGAAGGTTAAATGAAACAAACAACTTAAAAATATAAAAAGAGGTTGAAAAAAATGTCAAGCATGACTGTATTCTTTTTTGAAAGTAATACGATGCTGGAAAACAATGGTTAGCGGAAAGCATAAGGTCAAAAAAAAGTTAAGAGAGAAGGAAAACAAAAAGCAATGACTATCGGTAGCGGCAGTAACAAGCAATAGGGCCGATAAACATCAATGTATAAACAATGACAACTAAGAAACACGGTTGAGACACAACCAGACCAAGTGATGCAGATTTTGAAGTTTAGTGATACAAATGAACGCAGAGGGAAAAAAAAATGATGAATGAAGAAAGAAAATTAGTACAAATCGTGACAAGAAGATGCAAGAAGGACCATATTGGGAATGAGAGGTTAATGAGCTTTTGAGTTCTTCTGGATGATTGAATGCGTTTCTTGTTATGATTGGATCAAACAAAATCAAACCAGTTCAATTTCTAATTGAGCGTATTTCACAATCCTTGCTTCAACGATCATGATAACGAGATCATCATGCCATTGTTGTCTTTAATTTTTGAAAATGAAATCCCACTCAAGCGGTAGTAATCTCTTCAGCTTGTTCCGGTTCAGGTTCCTCGATATCTTCCTCGTTTTCTTGCTCTTCATTTTCCTCATGTTCTTGTCCATGTTCGTGTTCTTGTTCCTCTTCTTCTTCAGACTCCTCTTCGTCATCGTGATCATTCAAAGCGGAAAACATGTTCTTCGAAGTTTCTCTTGGTTCACTTTGTGAAGCACCACCAAAGTTGCCCGAGGTCGGCTGCTGTTGTGGAGACTGTGACTGTGATAGTTGCTGTCTTCTCTGCATCGAGGCAAGCGAACTGCTTGAGCTGTTAGCCTTGACAGGTGTGAATTGGTTGGTCATGTTACCGGCGGAAGCTTTCGTCTTCTTGTGGAGAGGGAATGAGCCTGACTTGTCCTGCGTGTCTCTTATCTGGCCAAACCTAGAGATATCCTTGTTTGATATTCTATCGCCTCCCCATTTTGAGTTTCTTGAAGAGTTGGATCTTGACTCTGGCCTACGTCTTTTTTCTTCCTCCATCTGCTTCTTCAGTTCGGCTTCTTGATGGATCTCGGAAATTGTCTTTGGACCAGCCTCCTTCTTTGCATCTCTCCAGCCCTTCGCCCTTAGATCGATCAAATCCATCAATCTAAATTTGATTCTGGAGGATATCTTCTGTTCATCGATGATTGCCTGCAAACGGCCAAACGTAAGATCGGCAATCTTCCTACCCTTTTCAATAGAATCATACTTGGCACCAACGGTCGTCAACAACTGTATCAAGGTTTCCATCGTATCCTCTGTTGGTTCCTTCATGATCAAATCCTTCAAACAATTCGTAATGACGTTGTCGGATAGCAACTGTAGTGCAAACAATTCACCGATGAATCTGACCAAACCTAAACCTCTTCTCTTTGCAGCGGCCAACTTGTAGTATTCGTCGGATAGCATTTCAGGTTCAATGGCTGAACCATCCTCGTTGACGGGCAAGTCATCAGACCAACCCTTTTGATATTCCTGTTGACATCTGTTCAACAACAAGTAACGGACAAGCTGGCTTGCGTCCTTGTGTGCACCAGAGACTAGTTCTGCTGTTGTTGGAGTGTAAACGTTCTTTGAGATGGATTTGACCAACTTGAAACAGAACTGAGCGTACATCGCAGACCAATGAGGTTCATCACATGCCTTTGCAAAGGTGAGTTCGATGACCTGCTTGACAGTCTTTAGATCGTCTTCGAATTGGGACTGGTTGGCAATGTCTATAATTTCCGTTGAGATGGTGTCGAATTTTTCCAACGTTAGTTTGTTCAAGTGAGATTTAACCTTAGCCTGAACATCCTCTTCGTCCAATAGGACAGTGACACCATCAGGAGCATACTTGACTTCCTTTTCTTTAAGCCTTTGAGATCTTGGAACCCATCTGTTTGCCGATTTTTCCAATGGCTTGATTTCAGGCTTCGGAGCAGCCTCTTCCCTTGACGTGTCATCTCTGTCATTTTCTCTGCTGCCTCTTTCGAATGGAGAATCTCTCATGTTTTCGCCTCTTGGTCTCTTTGAACCCTGTCTTTGACTCTTCTCACGAGGTCCACTAGTTGGTCCACCAGCTGGTCCTCCAAGCTTCTTTCTTGATCCACCTCTTGAACCATTTCTTGAACCGTTGAAGTCGTTTCTCAGTGTTGGGTTTCTAGACATTGGTCCGCCTGGGCCATTTGGAGCACCCTTGTTAAATCCACTGTTTGATCTGTTGAAACCGCCACGTTCTGCTCTGCTGTCCCTCTTTGGTGATGCTGTGATGTCAATTCTTGAGGCAACTTTGAGGTCCCATTCGTTGTCAATCTTGAACAGACACTTATCGGCAAACTGGACCAAAAACCTTGGATCGTATGCAACCTTCAAGTTCTTCTTGTATTGGACGTTTGGAGCAGTCACTGATGGTGCATACTTGTGCGTGTAGATGTCTGTGATTGGCTTTGCTGCGCTCAACTTTTGTAGGAACTGTGACATGGTGATATCAGACACAGAATTTTCGTCAACTGGGGCTTCTTCAACTTCTGCTACAGCTTCAACTTCAGCTTCAACTTCCGCTTCGACTTCTGCTTCGACTTCAGTTTCGAAAGACACATTTTCAGCGGTCTTCCCTGTTGTGGATCCAGAGGCTTCTGCCGTCGTATTTGTCGTTGTCGTCGTTGGTGCTGTTGATGGAGTTATTGGCGTTGTTGTTGTCGTTGGTGTTGTTGCCGTAATCAATGGTGATGTTGTGCTTGCTGCCGGGGTTTCTGGGTCGGCGACTTTTGGTGTTGGTTTTGCTTCTGCTTCTGCTTCTGGTGCTGTATCATTCTTCGTTGTTGATGTAGTCTCAGGCACAGCTTTCTGCACAACCTGTTCAACCTTTGGTTCCTCTTTCTGAAGTGCTGGTTCAGCTTTGGTGGCAACCGCAGCTACTGGTTCAGCATCAGATGGTTCAACAACCTTCTCTTCCTTAGTCACCTCTGGCTTCTGTTCAACAGCAACAGGCGTGACATCTGCATTCTTGGATGGTTCTTCTTTTGCCTTACCAGCTGCAGTAGCAGCCTTCTTTGCCTGGATCTTTGCAAGGAACTGTAGTCTGAAAGCTTCCTTAGCATCGACACCTCCCGAAGGAGTAGTAGTAGCTGTATTAGCGGCAGGAGTCGTGCTGGTAGAGGTAGTGGTGGAACTTGCTGGCTTTGCTGGAGTTGTAGATGCAGGGATTGCCGAGGCTGTTGGTGTTGGTGTTGAAGGGATGGAAGCTGGAGTATTACCTGAAGAAGAAGCAACGGTAGCAACGGAGGCTTTAGTCAGCACTGGTGTTGATGATGCAGATGTCTTTGCTGAAGAGTAGGAAGGTGCCTTTGAGTGACCCTTTGTGAAGGAAAGAGGGTCCCCATTCTTGTTCTTGATGCTCAAGTTGGCATGGATTCCAGCTGGAGATGGAGACTCTTGATGTATGCTGGCAGGTGTAACTGGCATTGGAGAATAATAGGAACCACCAGGAGTTTGAGGGTAATATCCATACTGGTAGTTGGTAGGTGGAACATAACCTTGAGGAATGTAGCCTTGCCAGTTTTGAGCAGCTGCTGAAGCGTAATATTGTGCCTGCGTCATTTGTAGCTGTGGACCGTTATATGGGTTGAAGGTGCTCGGATGATTCCTACGGTTGCTGTTGTTCTTGTTGTAGCCCGATGCACCACCTGTGTAGTGCTGGTGAGGGGTACCAGTTGATGCTGGAGGGTTCATGTTGTTATTATTCGACATGATTGTAAATTATATCTTTGGTAGTATGGAATCCAAACAGATGGATGTAATTTTTCTTTTTGGGTGGGTTCTTTGTTCTATGTTGCCAAGTTCAATGATCAGTGCGAATGGGAAAAACCGTTTGTATATTTTTCAATCTTGGTGAAAAAGCAGTCTATATTCTATGAGCTGAATAAATCCTTGAAATACGGTAGAGAAACAAGCGGTGGGAAATGAAGGTTGGATGAACTTGAAGATGGAGTGGATTGATCCGTCTTGAATGTACGATGATGATGATGAGGAGGAGGAGAATATAGTATTGTATAGCTACCTATCTACCCTATTTTTTTGTAATAAAGACTTGTATATTCTATGATATGATAAAATCAAACTAGAAGAGTCTCTTGTGATGAAAGATATCTAACGATGAAAATATCCTTTTTGACAAAGATGAATCTTCAACTGTTGTAGAGAAAGGGAAAGAAACAAGACTCCAAAAAACGGGTATTTCTGGGAGTGATATTAATTTTCCTTCTTGTAATGGATATCACGTATATTCTATATATATATATATATATATGTTAGAATAACTCGGACGAAGATGGATGGTACTAGGAATAGGAAAAAAAGGGGAAGAAGAATTGAAGAGTTTCAAATATAATGGTACTCTTGTTCAGTTCCTTTGTTCAGGAAAAGTCCCACTCGACTCAACCCACTCACTCACCACTCATCAACCGCCAGAAAAAAAAATCATCGATGAATTTTTTTCCCTCTGAATTTGCGTCCGTACACGCCCCTGGTGGATATGCCCACTAATATATAGCTATATGGGGAGCATCACCTCAGCACAGCACGGCACGGCACGGCGCTACAACCACCACAAGCGCACGCGCGTGTAGATACACACTCGATAGTGGTGGTGGTGTTAGTTGTAGTAGTAGTACTAGTAGTACCACTTATATACGAGGTGGTTGGATGAATGGATGGATGGATGGATTGCGATATCATAGGATACCATACAAGTCGAACTGGTATTACATATACACGGTTCTTCGTCCTTTGTTCTTCTACTAGAAAACCACTTCCCTATGATGAAATCTATTCGATTACTATTCGATTGAAAAAGCGACACATTACGTTGGATACTACGCTGTACATTAACCCAGTGAAAGAAACACTGCCCATATTTTTGGAGGATTGCAACTTATGTAATGAAAATAATACTAACCCTAAAACCATTCATCTTCAAGAGTGAGGTGCGTCACCTGTTGTCAAACAAACAACTTATTTTGGCTTTCATTTTTTCCTCTCTCAGTGTCGTGGTCTAAGTCTGTCCTGGTTGGTAGAGTCTTTGAGTTGGTAGAGTCTTACCCCTTACCCAGCAAAGACTCTACCAACTAAGGCAGGTAAGGGGTAAGACTCTACCGTCTAGGGCAGACTTAGACAACGACACTGGGAAAGGAAAATGGTGCGCTCACTCAGAGCACTTGCTCCCAATGATTTCATACTTATAACTACATGCCCACATCTTCCTTCATCATTTCCCTAGGCCCCAAAAACTCTCCAATGATAACAACAGCGGAAACAACAATAACAAAACCAATCGCTAAACATATCTCTTGACAACAATATACGCCAGTAATCCAACAATCAGCGTCAAAAATCCATATATTATGACAAAGTCTTTATACGACTCTCGCTCTAAATTGAATGTGAAAACAATTCCCATGTTTCAATTGTTAGTCCCCAGTTCAAAGTAAATAAACACTCATATTCAATCAAAACAATCACTGGTAATACTTACGAAAGCAGTAGGCAGTCATATTGTCTCTTGATTTTTCATCCTCGTTGCAAAGCTCAATCTGTTGACCAAGGCAAAACTCAAGGTTGCAACTAGAACATTCGTTCAAAATGTTTGAATCCGCCATCTTGGATTCTTCCAATAGACTAATAATCTTGTAGTTTGACTCACAATCACACTTGCAGAAATTCTCCATTCCTCTGACTGGAACAGCAACTATCATGAGGATTAGTATCGTAAATAGCATCATCTTGCCCATCCCCTTGCCGTGCATACGGCTCAAAAGATTTGATACTATCATCATTTTATCTATTTCGCACAATGGATATCATTAAAATCTAGAGCAATCGGACACTCTAATGAATAAATACAAGGATACTATTGTATTGTAGGCATCATCGTATCGAGGTCTATCCTTCAGGCTTTTATCTCATACTACTACTACTACTACTACTACTACTACTACTACTACTCCCATCGTTATCTAATTCGTTTTACCGCTTGAAATATTAAAATCTTGCGGTAGAATGCGCCTCTGCACCACTGCAACCCATCTGTATTACTTCATACATTATGCCATGAACAGCTTCATTTTGCCACCAGTTGCCATTACAGAGGAAAGGTGCTGATCGGTAGGTTGATTGATTGATCATAGCACGAGAGTCCAACAAAGATCCCTTTAACAAATAACTATACTTACTACTCCATCAATTGGCCGCATTCCAGATCCACCCAATCCACCTGTCAATTAGAGGTGTCATTTATCGTCTCGAATCATCATCATCAATAACAACATCAGTCTGTTCAATTCATTTGCCTTCCAAAGATAATCAAAATCCTATCCTATTCTATCAATACATCTAAGTCATACATTAAGCAGAAGATGGCAACTACCAGTACACTCAGCCACGAGAGTGGTATAAAACCATTTTTTGAACAGAAGATTCAAGACTATGAGATCCAAGTTGCAGCAAAGACTCAAAACTTGAGAAGGTTGGAGGCTCAAAGAAACGCCTTGAATTCAAGGGTGAGGTCACTCAAGGATGAATTGAAACTCTTACAAGAGCCTGGATCTTATGTCGGTGAAGTTGTGAAAGTCATGGGAAAGAAGAAGGTGTTGGTTAAGGTTCATCCAGAAGGTAAATACGTTGTCAATGTTGGTGAAGATGTTGACATCAAGAAAATTACTCCTAGTTTGAGGGTGTGTTTAAGAAGTGACAATTATGAACTACATCAGATTTTACCTAACAAGATTGACCCATTGGTTTCATTGATGATGGTTGAAAAAGTGCCTGATTCAACGTACGATATGGTTGGTGGTTTGGACCAGCAGATCAAGGAAATCAAGGAAGTGATTGAGTTGCCTGTCAAGCACCCAGAATTGTTTGAAAGTTTGGGTATTGCTCAGCCTAAAGGTGTCATATTGTATGGTCCTCCAGGTACGGGTAAGACCCTACTAGCTAGAGCAGTGGCACATCATACCGACTGTAGGTTCATCAGAGTGTCCGGTTCTGAATTGGTGCAGAAGTATATCGGTGAAGGTTCAAGAATGGTGAGAGAGTTGTTTGTCATGGCTAGAGAACATGCCCCATCCATCATCTTCATGGATGAGATTGATTCTATCGGTTCGTCAAGAGTGGAGAGTTCGTCAGGTGGTGGGGATTCCGAAGTTCAAAGAACAATGTTGGAATTGTTGAACCAGTTGGACGGGTTTGAATCCTCAAAGGACATCAAAATCATCATGGCAACGAATAGATTGGACATTTTGGATCCTGCTCTGCTCAGACCAGGAAGAATAGATAGAAAGATTGAATTTCCTCCTCCAACGCTCGATGCTAGAACTGACATCTTGAAAATCCATTCGAGATCAATGAATTTGACCAGAGGAATAGATCTAATGAAGATTGCCGAAAAGATGAACGGTTGCTCCGGTGCAGAGATTAAAGGTGTCTGTACAGAGGCTGGTATGTATGCCCTTAGAGAGAGAAGGATCCACGTTACACAGGAGGATTTCGAGTTAGCTGTTGCCAAGGTTATGAATAAAGGTGACGAAGGTGCTGTTTCTATTGCCAAGTTGTTTAAGTAGTGATGCCTCCTACATTTTCTTTCATATGCTTTCGATCCACTTCTGTGTTTTTTTTTCCATTTATGTACTCAATATACTACGTTTCTATTGCAACTTCTATCTTTACTAAGGAGGTACAAGTAGAATGGGGAGAGCAATCAAACCTCCTCTTTGCTATTAGCGTGATCCTCAAGCCAACCTTTGACCGCATTCATCATACCAACCTCATCTCCTTCAACCTGTCTAACCTCACCAACCGCTTTACAAACCCATTCGTACTCGTACCTAGCAACCTCTGGATCTTCCATCAGTATATCCACAATGATCCTTCTCTTGGTTGTACCAATATCAACACAAAACCACACCTTTGGCTTATCTCCCAAAACTTGAGGCAATAGTTCCTTCTTAACGTGCGCTATAACGTCAGATAAACTTTTGACAGGCACCGATGATAACCCACTCGTCTTACATTCCTTATTCTTACACCACGAATTACCACACCCGTTGTTCAACTGTAAGATGTACCTTCTTTCTATTCTAGATCTGAGTCTGGCACCAGTTGGGTCATTTACGGAGGAGTAGAGCGGGCCATAGCAGAACTGACAAATGTTGAGCGGCGGATTCGATCCAGCAGCAATCACCCTGATACAGTTCTCATTGATGCATTTTATCGGTCTTGGTCTGCTCCGTCTTTCTAGATCGTGCAAGCGCATGTGCGTTGCCAAATCGCGAAGTCTGATCAACTTGCCACACTTACCACACTCGTTCGTCTTAGATCCACATTGGTATTCATGATGCGTGAGTCCTGAAATTGATGATTCTGGCGTGGACTTTTCCTGGGGAAGGGTCAAATGGCAGAACTGGCATTCGTGGAGTTTCATTGGGCAATCAGTAGCTTTGTGAAAAGCAAGTTGCGATAATGTGCTGTACTCAAATTGTTGGCACGATGAGCATGCTCCCTTTCCCAAGTCATCATCAATATGATGGTGGTGATGCATGTAATGCTTATGAATACGTAGACTCTCTAGAGTGTTGCCGTAGGTTGAACAGCAGTGCCAATGTGATTCTGGTATCCTTTTGAGAAATACCTTGTTACAGCCCTTAGGACATCTGATGTTGTTTCTCAAACAAAAGTTCTCATGCATGAACTTGGAATTTTTCAAAACGTGTGACCCACAGTTGGAGCAGACGGAATACTGTACGTCCAAGTCTTCTTCCATTTTGCTGTTTTGAAGGGGTTTACCGTGCACACAGTCTGCATCTATCTCTAGTTCAACACTGACTTCAGACTCTCCCACGGGTATCAAGTACAACACTTCGCTCAAAAGCTGATTACTCTTGCTAAGAGATATCTTATTTTCGCTGCTGTCAAATGTATGCCAAATGAATGAATCGTCTGCAATCCACTGATTGTTGGATACCACAAAGTCACAATCGCATCGTATACTGAGCACTCTTGCTCTGTCATTATTCAAAAACCCATTTGTGATGTCTATCTTTAATTTCTGGCCGACTACTGTAGTCAGTTTTTGTCCAAGTTTAACATCCATAAATATGTTGGGGTTCTCCCGTTTGACAAGTAACTCTTTTGCCATCTCGTCGTTCAATGGCACAACGTCTAAATTGATATCGGTGTCAACAACACATATTGTGTCGGATGGAGCTGTTTCGCATATTTCCAACTTGTAAGTCTTTCCATGATGTCCCTGATCATCCTTGAAGGACAAAATTTCACCTTTCGTAAGAGTTGTGTAAAACTGACTGAGTTTGGCTTCCAAAAACCACTTCCAGTCGTGAATTTCTTCATATATCTCAAGCGGCTTTAATGACAGTGCGGTCCCTTTTGGTATCATATTGCTGAGCTCAACTCGTATCATGGTCGATTCCGTTATATGTAATTTTTCAAGCAGTAGTCCTGAAAGTTCAATCTCGCCCTCGTTCGATATGAACTCTTTGACCCCGGCAAAACATGAGGCTGACGTTTCCTCATTGACTAATTTAAATATCAAAGGGTGTGGTAAATCATCCAGTGTTAGCGCTCGTTGCTGGTTAACTAATGATTCTAGAATTGACTGTGGCAAGATGACCTTGTCTGAGTAGTAAAGCAGGCTATTCTCCTTATTTGGAGTGAAGTTGTAGGTGAGGTGCTCCACATACGATAGTCTCTCTGCCATTTTGCTGTTTCACGCCCTACCTTATGAATTGATTAATCAATTTTATATCTGAGTGATTATTTTCAGATTCGTTTCACTAGCGAAAGATTGAAGGAATGTTAAACACGGATTGGACTGTGGGTGGCTCAAGAACATCATTGTGGCAAAAGTCATCTTTCCGGATCAGCAGCACAGCCTTCGCTACTTTTGCCACAAAAATAAGTTTCCGTCGGGTTTAAGGCTGGCTTTTAAGATGGAGAAAGTGCTTGAATTAAGACATTTTTAAGAGTTTATACACACCGTTACGGCAATCTACAGATTCATTGCGATCTGAAAATTCTGGTCAAGCAAATCAAGCAACTCTTCCGATACATAGTTTGAAACCAGTTCAGCTCTCTCATCCTTTCCAAACGCTATAAATTCCTGCAGCTTAACATGTTCAACTAGAAATTTAACTAACAATGGGTTGATAATTCCACAACTAAACAAAAATTGATGTTCGTCAGTGTATATCAGATCTTGCTCTGCTTCAGAGAAAACATTTGAATGCTCCACCAATGTGCCATATCGAGCTACTATGTGTTGAAGCTGCTTCCAAATCGATATGAGATTCCCGTCACTGTGGAACACTTCTATGCCAATATGGGAACACTCATTTAAAAACGCCGAGATTTTGGGGTCTCCTTTCAATCTATCATCTATCAATACCAGAATGAGGCTTTGCACCTGGGGAACGATGAGGGAAAAATTCTGGAAAAACAGGGATTCTCCCGTTCTAGCGTCAACTTGATATATATGGATAGGCTTCAGTAGCAAAACGCCGCATGTCTCACTGATGAAGAAGTCGAACTGCAGTTTGAACTCATCCATAGAGAACTCATGCAGAGCAAGTCTGTCGCTGCATTTCTCTGATAGATCTGCCAGCTGGAAGAACACCTCCGGGTGCATATCTGCAACTTTTGTGTTTATTCCAACTCTTCTCAGTATTCCTGGTTCCTTTGGTATCCAACCTTCTGCAATTGTGTCTATATCTGGCTTCCCATCCAGTACGCTTCCTTCTAGCACTGTGTTTTCAAGTTTGGAAAGGGCATTACCTTTCATTGGGGAGATATCCGCTGTGGCTATAGCGGAAGCTTTCACTTGACCTGACTCGTCGTGATCCTGCGCTCTTGTCGAATAGTTCAATGCATCCAACATGGGGAAGTAACTAACACCAACCGAGTCTAGTTTTGGTCTCTTGATATTCTTCCGCTTTTGCAACGCCATTTGCTCGATGTCGGTCAAATGATGCTTTCTTGGCTCTTTCACCTGGCTCTTTTGACAAACGTTTGCGGATGTGTTTGTGTTACCATACGTCAAGTTGTTCTTGCCAGTTTTCATCGTAGTCTCGGTGATTTCTGTTGATAATGTTTCTTGAAGTTTGGAGCTGTGTTGTACTGGTGTGCCCGGTTGCACTGATATACTACTATTCTTTGTGAGGCTCTGAACTGTTGATGCAATTGGCTCTATCATAACCTCTGTCACTGCAAGTCTAAATTGACGAGATTCTTCGCTGCTAATATCACTTTCATTCAGTGACCTATTTTCAATCACTGACTTCCCCTCCGAGTACAATGCTTCACTCCTAGCATTTAACTCAGTTGCCTCTTCTAACTCGTATTGTTTGATCTTATTAACGCCTAAGTTCCCAGTGTTAGAAGTTGGAGCAGTCAGAATGTTAGCGCTACAGCTTAATTCCTCGGCTAATGTTTTCCTCTTGGAGATATTGGAAAATGGGTTCCATGACATTGCGGCAAGTTTCAACTTGGAAAGCTCCCAACGTGTGGCGGAATTGGGTGTCAGCATCGCACTGGCGTAAACATTGGCTGATGAAAAAGTGTTCTGTACTGGAATGTATATTGCGTGCACCTTGAATTTGAGTTCTTTGTCATTCAATGGTTCCTCAATAACATGCTGTTCGATAACTTTGAATGTATCTCGTGTGACACTAACAGGAGTCTTTTTTAGAAGATTCCATTTACTGCATGGTCTAACCAGTAAGCATTCAAGGTTGAAAATTGTACTTGAAAGTATTGGCACGTCAACAAAGAAGTTGAATTGGATATCCTCCTTCATGATTGGTGAAACTTGACTGTTGATATACATGTGAGGCTGAAGCTCATTGGGAGGATCTTCCATTTGGTCATCCTCTGGAAAGTATCGTTCAATCTGAGTCTCGGTCGTTTTCCACCTGTTTAACTCAAAGTAATTTCTCTCAATTCTCTCATACGAGCTAGTGTTCTCCTGAATAAATTCATAGGAGCACATGAATTTGTGCACGGGCCTCGATTGAGTCCCTGAATTCACATCTTTCAAACCAAGTTGTATTGAAGGGAAGTTGGAACCGATATTTTTTTGTAGAGATCTGACTAGCAACGATCGACTTTTTGCATCTAGAACCACTGCCTCTCTTGTAACCGATTGCTCAATGGCTCTAAATTCCTCACCAACTATGGCATTGTTTGGATTGTTCGAGATCTGTACGCTTTCCAAACTATTGATGAACTTCAACGTTTCACCTTGGTCGTGGTAGCCACGAGGCTTGTTAAGAGGTTGCAACAGCCCATCCCATCTAAACCTGTCCCTATTCGTGTAAAAAGTTTGTAATGGATTATTTGCTTCAAGTTTAGACAACTTCTTGCTTCTTCGTGTTGCTCTACTCAGCAGCGAGGCGCATTCTTTGGACAGCTTAAGCTTTTCATCGGTCAGAACAGTTGACGCATACAAATTAGCAAGCGTATCCTGCTGATTGCCTGGACACCGTTTCTCCCAGGTGCTTAAATTCAATGGAATCATTTCAATTGACAATTTGTTTAACGGCTGATGTTGGAATGATGTGTTTAAAGAATAATTTCCATCAGAATTGATATAGTAATAGCATTGTTCAAGTTTCCCCTTTTTCGTTCTGAATTTTTAATAGGTAGCTACTCGCCGGTGCGCGTGAACTAGAATCCGATTTCTAGTGATATACTTTTTCGCCTGGTCTCTCTCAACATATTTCATCTAAATGATTTTTGCAAACAATACGCAACGGTTAACAAATCGATTTTAGTTAAAAACAGATAGAAAGGAAGTGAGAAATAAATGTACATTAGTAGTCATAAGAAGAGGTAAATCCAGAAGAATGCATCAATCATTCGTCTCTGTATAAGAAAATCTCACTCTGCTTGAAGTATCTCCTGGCATCTTCGTCTATCAACACCAAACTCAAGAAGGTCCTAGTTGAAAACTTTTTGTTGACCTCCTTATACGTCGGGGTTAAATCGAACCCACCCAAGAATAATCTGATTGGAATGGTTTCGCCTCTGACAGGGGCCCCATCCATGATTTCAAACCTAACCAGTGTCTCACTATCGCTCAATTGATGGGGAGGCGATCCACATGTCTCTCTTCTTATCAATGACAACTCCATATGCTTTATCTTGAGCCTCACTAACAAGAAGTATATACGTCCAACTATAACATCCTTCAACGAATACTTGTTCTTGCTATACTCAAACTCAATGTGGAGACAGTCTTCGATACCAACGTCCATCTTCACCGTGGAGGTAGGCATGGCAGCACTCGAATCCTTGGAATTGGCAACCTCTCCATTCGGATTCACACCGCCATCTAATGCCCTTTGGTACTGGAACACCCACAATTCCTTCTCTCTGATGACATCTGCAGATTTTCTACTCACCGTCACCTTGAGGTAGTATCTCAACCTCACATTTGTACCTCTGTATGACTCATACTGCTTCTCAACGTTTCTAAACTCAAACTGAAAAGTTTCAGGATGTTTCAATTCACCTGGGGATGCCAATTCATGAGCCAACGAGAGGAAATCGTCGGCCTGAACCCCATCACTGTTCGTCTCTATCGTTCCCAACAATTGGATTCTGATTCCCAAATGTTCAACCTTTTTGTTATCACGGGTACGGATCGTCACTTGGCCTTTCACCGTTTCTCCATCTTTAAAAAGAGGCAGTTTTTCGTTACGTCCTTTGCTGTTCTTCACCTCGACTGTTTCACGGCTGTCCTCTCCATCAAGCCTTAGTTCGATGTCTAGTGGAGATTTGAAAATGAATGACATCGGTGGCGGCGTTTAATTCACTGATTTTGAGTAGTTGTTTCCAAAATAACCGATTGTTCTTAACGCTGTATTTCAATTGAGCCCTTGTGGTTACTGCAATTGATCTTTCATAGGAGGATGATAACCCTTGCCAGTCGTTTTATGGATTTCAATTAGCCATATCAGGTCAAGTAGTAATGTGAGTGTGTGTGTACAACAGCCAACAGCCATCAGCCAATTTGTTCAGACGTGTCACTAGTAATTTATGTGCGTGAGCCAACGGAGGTTTCCCAGCTCAGAGGTGTCGTCGGCAACGAGGTTAGTCTATAATGAAAAGTAGATCGATTCAAGACAGACAATTGACGAGGTTACAGGGACGTTAGTGATACATCATTACATGTTTAAGGACGCTGAGATAAGGTCAGTAGCAATTGCGTAATAATTCAATAGTTTTTCAGTGTGTTTTGGTCCTTATTGTCTACGAGGCTTTTTTTCGATGACAGAAGTGAATTGATTGTCAACACATGATTGAAAATAACAAAGTTAGAAGTTAAAAGCGTTTTTACTAAATCGCATGTATACAAGAGCAAGAGTATAAATAAGTTGAACAGTAGATTCGAGAGAAACTTTCCCTTACCCAATACATGACTTTTCGTCATACAAAGTAAGCTCCTGGCCTCCCTCCCTTTCTCCTCCAGGTACAAGAGCAGAAAAGGCTTCACTAACTAGTAACCTTAACAGCACTATTTTTGGCCAAGGCACTTCAAGATGTCACCCCAGACAGTCTTTGGTGATTGAGAAGCATCAACACCGGCCCAGATACCGTTCTTCTTGTAGTAGTCAACAATTGGTTCTGTCTGCTGGTGGTAGGTGGTCAATCTCTTCTTCAAGGCATCAACGTTGTCGTCTGATCTTTGAATCAATGGTTCACCGGAGATGTCATCCTTCATCTCTTCCTTTGGTGGGTTGAAGAGCTTGTGGTAAGATCTTCCTGATGCTGGGTGGACCAATCTACCGGTGATTCTGGCAACTAGTAACTCGTCGTCAATCTTCAACTCAACAGCCTTTTGCAATGGGGTACTGTTGGCATTCAACATCTGGTCCAACTTTTCTGCCTGTGGGATGGTTCTTGGGAATCCGTCCAAGATGAAACCGTTCTTACATTCGGAATTGTTTGCCAATTCGTCCTTGATCATGTTGACCATGATCTCGTCGGAGACTAATCCACCTTGGTCCATGATCTTCTTTGCCTCCAAACCTAGGGTTGTCTTTTGGGCAACTTGGGATCTCAACATATCACCTGTGGCCAAGTGACAGGCACAGTACTTTTCCTTCAAATTTGGGGCTTGGGTACCCTTACCTGCACCAGGAGGACCAATAAGGACCATTCTCAATGCTGGTGGAAGGTTGGCGGTGATGCCAGCCTTCTGTTCCAAGGTTTTGATTCTTGAATCTAGCTTTTCAACTAATTCTTTAAGGTCTTCGATAGCCATTGTGATTGATTATGGTAAGGATGATGATGTTTTAACTTAGTGTGTTTTGCCAAAAAAAAAAAGGTGGAATTGTATAGTGTCTGTCAGAAATCAGGAAACATCCTTTTTTTTTGTCAGTGGTGTTCACTGACTCTGCTATTGTTGAAGAGTCCATGGATGTCGAGGTTTTGTTGGCTTCACGGGCTGTCATTGGAGGTTGGACGGAACGCGTACGTGACCGGGGAAGACCCTCCGCTGGTCCACCACTCCCACCGGGACCCACCGGGGTTCCCCGTTTGGTGGTTCTTCTTCGCTGTGCACGGCGGAGCGGTGTGTGGTAGTGGGGGCCCCTCATCGTGCCTGATTCGGCACGCACCCCACCCCGCTTTGGTCCCTCCGTCGCAAGAGATCTCGCCTGCGATAAATGGCTGCCGAGCTCAGTTGGGCACCAGAGCTTAGTGAGTCTATACATCTACCAGGGATAATGGTAAACTGCCAACTGTGTTGTTACCACCTGTGATTACACTAATGAGTCAAGGCCAATCGATTGTGAATATGTTAATTGAATATGGAAGGAAAATAAAAGAGAGAGAATAATTATACTGAGAAGAAGTAATAGGTGAAAAATAGACAATGAAAAACAAACCATGAAACTTTCTAGTAGCAACATCACACTACGCCTTTATCTAATTGCCATCATTAAAACTTGACATCCCAAGAATCTAACTTCATACTTCCGTTCTCCTCCAAGTTTGTGTGCATCTTGAAAGCATCCTTCAAGATGTGTGGCTCGTGTAGGGTCTTCCTCTTTTCACAGTAGAATAGCGCTCTGTCGTAGTAGTCTTGTAATTGGGACCTGTAGTCTGGATGAGCACAGTTGTTGATCAACAATGGGACTCTTTCCTTTGGTGCCAAACCTCTTAGATCGGCCAAACCGTAATCGGTAACGATAACATCCAAATCGTGCTCTGTCTGATCAATGTGGGATGCAAATGGAACAATACAGGAGATACCCGTTGGGTCAGTCTTGGATGGCCTTGCTGCTGGTGTATGCATGATGGATAATTTGGCATTTCTCAAAAAGTCAGCAGAACCACCTAGACCGTTCAACATTCTTGAACCGTTAACGTTGGTAGAGTTGGCATGGGCGTAAATGTCAACTTCGACTGGGGTATTCATTGCAATGACACCTAGCCTTCTGATGATCTCTGGGGAGTTGGAAACGACTTGTGATCTTAAACATAGCTTTTGTGAGAATAGGTCCCAGTTGTCAAACAATCTTTTGAAGCCATCTTCAGACAACCTGATTGAAGTTGCAGTGGCGTAATCCATTGCACCATTTTCAAAGAATGGTAAGAATGAATCTTGTAACACTTCGGTCCAAACGTTCAAGTTCTTGAATGAGGATTCTGCAAGACCTTCAATGATAGCATTGGCAACGTTACCAATACCTGATTGCAATGGATGCAAGTTTTCAGGCATTCTACCTGCCTTAACCTCCTGTTCAAAGAATTCAATCAAATGGCCTGCAATTTGTCTAGACACGGCATCGGATGGGGCTGGGTTAGGAACTTTGTCGGTTGTTTGAGATTCAACAATAGCAATGACTCTAGAAGGATCGACTGGGATGGAAGTGACGCCAATCTTTTGATCAACCGTGGTGTATGGGTAAGGCTGCCTAAAAGGTGGATTCACAGGCATGTCAATGTCATGCAAACCTTCGAAGGATGGTGTAGCAGTGTTCACCTCAATGATGACATTGTCGGAGTAACTGATCATCTCTGGAGATGCACCAACGGCAGGACCAGGGACAATAGAGCCATCTTCGGTGATTGCAGTGGCTTCAATGATGGTGTAGTCCAACTTTGGGCTACCCTTCTTATGTCTGGTGTAATAACCATATGTTAGATCCTGTGGGAACATTGACAAATGCTTGTCAAAGAACTGTGTTCTATTTTCGTTGATGGCCTTTGCAATTGGCTTACCCACTTGATGTGGGGCTCTTCTCAAGATCATATCATTTGTGGCCCATTCTGATTCTTCAGGACCTGCTGAAGCACCAACGAACAAGTTGAAGGCTAGCTTTCCTTGCAGATTGTTCTCCTTGACATGGTCAACAAGAGCCTGTGGAATGACCTTTGGAGCCCCAACACCTGTGAAACCAGACCAACCTAGATATTGGCCATGTTCAAACAGTGGGATACATTCTTGGGGCGTCCTTAACTTCTTCAAGTATGGGGCGTATCTGACTCTCTGCTTTAAGATGGAAGACATTGTTGTTGTGGATTAATTGAGCAGTCTTGTGACTTTTTTGTTTGAAGGATTATAGAATCGAAAAAGAGTACAACAATTGAGTTTTGTAGAAGTAGAGAAAAAAGGGGGCAACGGCCCAAACTTCTAGAGAGATTGTTTGCAAGTGAAAAATGGCATCATATATAGTATACTTACTACCCAAGAGCTCTAATCAGAAAACGTTGGGAGGTAGCGATGAATCCGTTCAACTCTGCCTGCACCGGTAACAACAGGTTCCCCGTTCCCCGTTCCCGCCTGAGTCCGGCAGAGTGACGAAGGATTCCAACGCCTGGCCGGACCCTCCGGGGAACGGTAGAGGTTATTTGCCCAACAGTCACCAGGATCGCGATGAAACCGGTCCTTGCATGGACGCGCTCGCGTGGAACAGAAAACACCAGGTGGAGTTTCCGTAACGGCCGTTTTGGCGTTGGCAAAAACAGACGGAGGAGATTTCGCTCTTTAGTTCAATCTTAAGCACTGTTGTGGAAAAAAAAGTACCCCCGGAGCACTATCTACCATACGTATACAATGATCTCCATCTCTCTCTCTCTCTGTCCGTCTGTCCAACAAAACCTACAATGATAGGCTCTTTGGTGATGTATCAGCAGAACTGTGTTTGAGAGTGATAGCGAAGATCGGAAAAGAACTCGAACGAATAGCCCGATCCAGCTCTTTTCTCGTCACACACTCTAAGATCTCATGCTTTCTTTCAACCGAGATGGCATGCCGCACAGGCTGTGCATATCCACACATGAGCGCTATCAGCCAATGACACGCCTTCCTTTGCCAACAAAACGGAGGCGAGCTGGGTCAAGGGCCTGGGGAATAATAGAGATGAACATGAAAAACTCTGGGGTGTGCGATTGTGGGGCACAAGCTGTACTTAGTTACTTGGTGGTTTAAATAGATAGCCACTGGCACAGGCATTGGCACTGGTGGTACTACGGGCAAAAGTAAAATGTTCCTCTATACAGATTGTGCATGACCCCTCCTTTCCTTAGATGGGGGTGCAGGCGGTATAGTTTCACCCTCGATCACCATCTTTGAACGAAGATTGCCTATATGGGTTGATTGACGAATGGTCTCATTCCTAACTTTATCAGGGATTGGATGCCATTTCAATCGGCACGGCACGCCTTCTTTACAAGCAGTGCCGGTCTTAATCCTCATGCAGCCCATAATACCATCCCAGGCCATCCCAGGCCAGAATAGCTACTCATTCACTGGTGGATGATATCCCTGTTCGATTCACTAGAATAGCAGCCAACCTGAGCGATGTAGAGTTAAGCAATCGCACAGTCTTAGACATGTGCAGGTAACAGCACTCCACTGAGCTTCCAATAATCCAACTTTTCAATAGATTTTTCAACCAAGTTCAAAATGCTGTCCATGTAAACGTGTAGCTTCCTTTCACCCTAGTCGTGCCCTTCTTATCTCAAGTTGAACACCCCCTAGCGGTTTGCAAACTTTTTGGATTAAACATGTATAATGGATCTTAAAACAAAAAACAATCCACAACCCCCGACGTGGCTGTCCCTCCTGTGTACTCTCTGTGGTTGGTGAGTGGTTAAAGAGATCTCCCTCTCCAATAGCAGACTTGGCCAGGGCCAACTTCCTCTCCGATGTCCAAGTCCGAACACAATCATCCCAACCCTAGAAGTACCTTAGAAAATATCTTTCTATTCTTTCAGGGTGAGGATTTTTGACCTCGATAACGTTTGAAACAACGGTCTTCGAGCTACACGTTTAGATCATGCTCAGTCGTTCTGATTGTTCTTGCCGCCTCGTACATTTTGAATAGTTTACTTCGAGTTCTGTATTTCACCTGATAGAATGAGCATTCATCGTTGAATTACAGATTTACAAAGAGAAATACTATCAAGTTATTTCTCGGTATCTCGTCTTTTTGCAAGCAGCAGCGGGTGAGCAGGTAGCAAACCACTCGGTGCTCCCTATCGGCAATAGCGTAGACCTCGAAACCGTTGTGCGCTTTTACTTTTTTTTACTCCCTTTGTAGACTCAATCAATCCAATGGAATACCAATAATCTGCAACCTGGAAAAGAGCTGATAGATTCATGTAAACAATACATCGCAAGTCCTTCCATAGTTCATATCAAAACCTACATCGAACTCAAAGTCATAAAATATCCAATTTTAATTATTATTTTAAAAAAGACAGGGACAATCGTTGGTCAGTATTGCGAAGGAAACATCCATCTTTGTTTCTAATCCAGAAAACCTAATGAATGTCTAATTAACGTTTTCTTCAATTCAATATCAATCAAGAATCCATCCAATGCTTCACTGTCCTCCCTTTTCCTGACCATTACCCCTGCTTTGAGAGTTGGCATTCCATAGGAAGCCTTGGTTGTCCAGCTGTTTACCGGTCAACACGGTATGAGGAGGTTGAAACTGTCCCTTGTCGGAATACGTACTCTTAACCTCCCACCACTCAACATCCTTCATTATTTCCGCTTCTCTGTTGTAGTAGCTTAACGTTCTCCTAACGATGTCCCTATCTTGCTCGGCCTGTAGTAACGGCAAGAGATGAACACGGGACCATAGCTTTTCTCGGGACAGCTCTACCATTTCTCTGTTGCCTTGGATCACCTTGTAGAATCCATATGCACTCAACCCCACCAGCATGGAGAGCCAGATTGTTGGTCTGAAACCTCTCGAAGGTAGGTTTCTCTTCCACTGAATAGAGTCGTATCCACCTTTTGGTGGTAAGTCTTGATGATGTGCCATTGTATATCGATATTTATGACAGTTGATTTCACGTTATCCCTACTGATTTTCAAGGAAGTAACTGATATAGGGAAG
Source organism: Ogataea pignaliae (assembly GCA_030570775.1). Taxonomy (NCBI): domain Eukaryota; kingdom Fungi; phylum Ascomycota; class Pichiomycetes; order Pichiales; family Pichiaceae; genus Ogataea; species Ogataea pignaliae. The sequence goes on along the minus strand of JAJLWO010000107.1, from coordinate 2,368 downwards.
TTAAAGGCTTACCATTGGTTTGGTTTGTGGTGATGATTAGATGTTTCATTTCTGATTGTACATACATTTACCCCTCAATTATACTAACCTTACAATTGAAGCAGAAAAGAGCCACCCTTCCTGTGTGAGCACAGCCCTGGAAGTATACACCTGTAGTGCATTGATCAAATATACTGTACCAATCTCTTCTGTACTACTGCTCCCAAAGTCTGGGAACCATAAACGATAAGAGATCAATGCTGATTAGATACCACCAGTGGAAAAAGACTGACTTAAAATGGCGGTTCAATTGGAATAAATCTCAAAAAATACCGCATACAGGAGTTTTTGAATGGGAAGACCGACCAAATTAGAGATCGGCGTACTATGGCTATGATAAGCTTGCTGTCAAAATACCACTCTCTCTTCAACAACTGACTAATCATATCCGAAGCAACCAAACCCAGAACGCGGTGTCACATTTGCTGGAGCAATATAATAAAAATATCAGGAGTGTTAAGAATTCACTACCTTCCACTTCACCAGGATAGTACTCATACCTCTGTTCTCAGACAAGCCTTTCAGCGGTCAATCAACAACACCTCATAATGGAACCCAGCACTACCTAATCGTTTGGCAGCCTGGACAAACAATTATATGCTTATCCCAATGCATTTATTGTAATGAGTCATTCTGAGGCCCAATGACATGGTAATGCTCATGAAATTCCACCAATTTAATCCTCGACCGCGAAAACGACAACCACGGGACGTTTTCTTCCAAGGTCATTTGTGAGCACTCTAGACTAGTTGATAGCCGCCAATCATGCTCAGTCGATGGAGCAACAAAAGAGCTATCCAGTAGAGGTGTTTTGGTGTTTTCAGCTGTCCTGTGGTGGCCACAAAAACCAAAATAAAAAAAGCCAAAAAAATTTGTTGGCGTTTTTGAAATCTTCGATTTTGGTGGTTTTGAGACATGCGTTGGAAAGCCCTCGCTTCAGGCAATCCATTGCCGTGTGCACCGTCCGGATCGGTGCAGAATTGAGCCCAGGAGAGCCGGTCGAAGTTTGCGGTTTTCCAGAAGACGACTTACGCAATTTTCAACGCCTTCCAGCCCTCAATTCGGGTGGCTCAATATACCATTGTGAAGAGCCGATGCTGGGGTTTCTGGTTGTATCAGGTGGGAAACGCTCCATTGTCTGTGGAGGTGTTAAAGAAGGGTTTTGCTACAGGCAAAAACTTAGCTTTTGACTTCAAAGGCTGCTGAGAGTGCTCCAATGAGTTTTTTGGAAGATTATTCAGGCTACGGCAGGAACTTCTGCTATTGAATTTTCCTATGAAAGGTTTTCCCTCGCCGAGTGGCAGTGGCTGTCACGCCCACCCAATCTATCTATCCATACCTTGGTAATGTTGGACGTCGCTCCATCCTGATACCTTTATTGACCTCATCAAATCTGTCATTGTTGTACCGCTAGAGTACTGATTGCCTTCCAAAGTATACCAGTATAAATATCCGATGTTTCTGCATCTGATGGAGGCTGTTAGGAGCAATATCATAGATGGAGCAGTTTGAGAGAAAGAACTAGTATTTATCCAATGGTAGCAGTAATGAAGAAGTACAGAAATGTTATTTGGCTTGCTGGTTTAAGTCTATTTTCTATTTACCGGTTTTTTTTTAAATAATTGTCAATATGGATTATCAACAATAAGTTCCATCAGGACAAGTGCCCAATGTGTAAACAGCAAGAGTCAGATGGACACGTCAGGCATGTATTCTTTGAATGCCAAATGGCACAGAAATTATGGCAACTTATCAACCTGAGAGCACCTCCAATGAGAATATCTCAAATGATATGCCCCAGAATCATGAAACCGAGGGATATAAGCAAAAAGAACCTATACGTCCAATTCATCAGAGCAATCTACCAAAGAGTGGCAGGTTTAGCAAACGAAACAGGAAATGTAGTGCTAAACCTGGATGACAATAGCCTTCGTCACTATATCAAGGTGACGATCACCAACCAGAGCATCAACCTTAGGATCTAGCGCTCAATTGTTTTTTTGAGTTTTTTGATGACTAACCTCATCAATTTTTAACCGTTTTGGAACAAAGCCCTCTACTGGATACCAAAGTCAGACACGGATTTATATGTAAGATATATACTATATAAAGAAGTAATGGAAAAAGGTATTCTATGAAGAAAAATGATTAGATTTATTTGTTTTGTGTGTTCTGATGAGTAAGTAACTCATCAATTTTTAATGTTTTTTGAACAATACCCTGGACTGGATACCAACCCCAGACACGGATTTATATGATATATAGAGAAGTAATGGAAATATAGGTATTCTATGAAAAAAAAAAAAAAAAAAAAAAAAAAAGTATTGTA